>LUCH01017670.1:0-28282 GCA_013368495.1 Paragonimus heterotremus
TGGTTTTCGCAAGAGCTCCTGATACTCTTTTTGAATATAGGAACTACTATCGCGTGACCCCAGCACGGAGGGATGGTCTCCGTCGACCACACAAGTTGAAACAGCTGAGTCAAGGCCTCGACTAATTTTCGTTTGCGGTCTACAATCCACCCAAGATGCTGACATTCCTACCAGAATTTTGAACAAGATTGAACAGGACCCTGACGTGACTTTGGCATCTGTGACAGCGGAGTGTCAACGGTTGATCAATTTGAAACATGACACGGCCATGATTGAACAGTCAGCGTTACCTTCAGTCTATGCCGTTTCGCAGCGGCCACGCAACCGAAGAACTGAGAAGCATGGTACAAAGCCTTTATCCAAGCCCCCAACTGCATGCTGGCAGTGCGGTGATTGGTATTATGTGCGGTTATGTCCATTCCAACGCCATAAATGTCAAAAATGTAATCGATTCGCACACGAGGAGACCTGCTGCCCTTCAACTTTGTCATTCAGAAGTCCACCGTCGTTTTCAAGAAAACATCGGAAGAAACCGAAGAAACGAAGTGCAAGGCTGAATTCTGTTTTGGCCACCTTTAACCCCAGCTTCGCTGCACGCCGAAAGTACGTGTCGGTAAAAATTAACGGCACTCCGGCACGCCTACAGCTAGACACCGGTTCTGGCATCACGCTGATCTCGCGACAAACGTGGAACAGTATTGGCCGTCCGGCGTATAATCGAACAGAACATTCAGCTCAGAATGCATCTGGGAAAAAAACTGGCACTGATTGGTGAGTTAAACTGTGATATTTAATGCGGTGATGTCCATATAAGTGGCACAGTCTATATTACCGAACATTCGAAATTGAATCTTCTGGGCTTGGATTAGATTGAACATCTGAAACTACTGGATATGCCACTCAGCAGGTGTGCAGAAAGGTGAAAGTGCAAGCATCGCCGGCAGATGAGAAACCTGATCGCGTTCATCAGAACCTAAGTCAGAACATACGGTCACCGCCTTATCGTATGCAATCAAATGGCCAGGCTAAACGGATTGTGGATACGTTCAAAAGAGTCCGTCATACAACCAAAGGGAGGGGATATACGACCGACATCCTCAAAACGTCTTGTCTCAATTACGGACGGTCTCCGTATCGACAGATTCCGGTATCGAAATTTCCGGCTGAAGCTTTGATAGGACGCGAAATACGAACATCAGATGACCTAGTATATCTTTCTAGGCCACCGGCGGCAAACCGGAATCTTCCTATGGAACAACAGTTTAACAGAAGACATGGAGCTCAGTTTCCGTTCCTTCGAAATTGATCAACCGGTACTGGCCAGAGACTACCAGGGGATAGAGATGGCATAGACACCCGGGTGAATTAGAAGACGTGGAGGCACAGTACTCTATGAAGTTCAAGTTGACCCACACAATTGGACACGACATGCTAACTAGATCAGCCCATTTGCAGGACAAATGGCCCATTCAGAGAGTCGAGGTCTGCCGCTGGAAGAGCTACTGGACAATGCCAAAGGTCAAGAGACACGTCAGATACGCGGAACGTTGAGGTTCAAGAAAAGTCACCAAACGCTGCAAACACCTCGACGATCAAGCCGTACAAGGGTCGTTGTGATACCACTCCAAGTGAATCCTCACTCACGTACGTACGACCAACGAGCTCAAAGGGGAGGTGTTAGGAGGCGCATCTCCTAACGAGACAGCCAGGACGCGTCACGCCACATCGGTCGACCGGCCAACTCGGATGGTATGGTCTTAGATGGTGGTATGGTTCCATTCAGCCAATCAGATTACAGGTGTGCGGTCGATCGCCTGCGCGCTATCTGAACAATGTTTTCTTCGCGTCGCCTTCTGACGCCCCCTGTAACATGATTTGTTCTGACTCCCTGACTGCCATATATGACTGTCTCATTTGATTCGCTTTGTGTCTGTCGCCCACCTATTCTAATCGTTTTGTCCCATAAATCTAGTGCTTCCGTGGCTTTAGTTTGTCCCGTCTCGTCTCGCTCGTCCAATAAACAGTGCAGCCGTGTCTCTTCTGATTTCTCGGTCTGGGCCAAGCGACTGAACGCGTAACCAAGGTGACGCTCCAATAACTGGCGACTTCGGGTGCCACACACGTAACCCACGCAGAAAACGACAATCTCAGTGGAAGAAATGAAACTAATCCTGCAACAGCAACAAGCACAATTTGATGCAGCTCAACTGAAATTAATCCAAACACTAACTCGCAACTTATCTTTAATATCAGCAAATTCAAACGTCAAACTGGGTCCAACGGTGGACGCGATCAAGAACAGCATCAATGAATTCTAAAGTTGAACATCACTCACAATTGATCGCAGCTGTCGCATCCCCATAGACTTTCCAGTCGGCCCCTTTCGAAAAGAAGCACTAGACTCGAGTTTCGCTCTCATTAGAGCTCGTCAGTAGTGCATATCATCGCCACTGCCGGGACTTGAACCACGGACATGTTGTTCATGAGGCAACCGTGTTTACCACTGCGCCATTGACCTCACGTTAGGCACGACCGAATTATCATATGTGAACGCTCAACCACTTTCGCTTGTGATTAATGATCAGATTGCCCGATCGTCTCGAAATGGAGACACAGTTACTGTCTGTTAACTCCAATCGATAACCCCGCGATTAGGACTTCCTAGACAGGTCGAAATCTCCGTTCTCATTAAACCTGCTAGGCGATATATTTTAGATTACTGATGAGTAGTCGGGGATTTGGTTAATTTTAAAGTTGAACATCACTCACAATTGATCGCAGCTGTCGCATCCCCATAGACTGGAAAGTCTATGGGGATGCGACAGCTGCGATCAATTGTGAGTGATGTTCAACTTTAAAATTAACCAAATCCCCGACTACTCATCAGTAATCAATGAATTCGTTTATGATGCCGATGCCAGAGTGACATTCGAATCTTGACTCAGCCGATACGAAGATGTCTTCCGAGTGGAGTTGGCTGACATGGATGATGCAGGAAAGGTGCGATTGCTTCTTCGCAAATTCAGTACGACAGAATATTCGAGGTTTACTGATTTCATTCTGGGGTCGTTGTCCAACAAAAGTAAGAACAAAACGACAACATACCAACGCATGATCTGAGTCCAAGTACGTGCTCCAATAAGAACGACAGTCTTGAATGGAACCACGCCACCTGTAACTAACAGCTATGTGGTCTATCTGAGACCAGGCCGACTGAATACCAACTGAATACTAGTGTATCATCGACATAGCGTTTGTAGTATATGACGTACTCGCTATATCTGCAGCTAACTCTTGTTCAATTCGCAACATGAAAAAGTCAGCTAAGATGGGCCCTAGTGGACGTCCCATGGCTACCCCATCTATTTGGCGGTAGCACCGATCAAGAAAACGAAAGCTGACGTTTTCGGTGCATAACGATTAGTCTTCCCTCAGGATATTAATAGACAAAGATAAAGTGATGCGGCTGGTTCCAACGAGCTCACAAATATGATCAATTGTCTCATGTAGCGGGAAATTCCAGAGCAGTGACTGAACGTCTGTGGAACACATGAACCCACTAGCAAGATTGGTTTTGTCCAAGTCACTGAACAATTCAAAAGAATCTTCAATAATATAGGCCTGAAACTTTTGTTTTAATGGCGTTAGGATGGTGACTAACCAGCGTGCCAGTTTGTGGTATGGAGAAATAGTCATCGCCAGAATAGGTCTAAGCGGCATTCCAGACTTATGTGTTTTAGGGAGGCGGTAGAGCTGAGTTGTCGACGACCTACACAGTTTAAGGGATTTGTACGTCGCGTCATTTATTATGCACAGTTTTAAGAGAAGTTGAAGGTGCCGTCCTACGCGACCTTCTATTTCAGTGATGTCCACTGTGTCTATTTACTAAATCTTTGTTCATTCCTCTAATATTGATATCATTTTCTGCACATACGGATACCTATCTAAAATGACTGCCCCGGAGCCGTTGTCTGGCTTAAGTATTACTACATTTTCTGATTTAAAGTCTCTTAGTGATTGTAGGTGTTGCGTTGTGATAGCACAGATTTGCTAAACTACTAATGCGATCCGTATTCCTTAGCTTTACTTACTGTAGTTTAGTCCTTACTTTTGCACGGACTTAGGTGGCTAGGTCGTATACCAATAATTCCGGCTAGTCGTCTGCCACACGGAGTACTCCTTGTCGACGCTGCGACCAGCTGGCGCAAGGTAGGACGTAGATAAGTGATGACCTGGCGTAGAGAAATGAAATCTTTCATGAGGAGGTTAACCACTAGATCGGGTTCGTCTCCCGAACTGGGGACCTGGCGACTCACAGATTCGGTGGCTGAAGATGTTAGGTGAGATGGCGGCTAATCGGGCTCAGTGATGTGAATGTTGTTGTTGTTGTTGTCGTCGTCGTCTGTGAAGTGAGTGCACTTAATGACATGGGGAAGTGAAAGCTGTAAGGATGCTGTCTTGTTGATGACGCCTTACTTTCATTTGCCTCTCGGTTGTTTGTTTGCAGGGTGTAGACATTTTGATGTTGGTTGTGTGAATATAGACGCAGCTACTTTTGTTAGTTATATCTCTTCTTCTCCTTATATTTTTTTTCTGGCCAAGGTCCGCTTTTTTCTTCATAGTTGTGTAGTGGTGGAGCATCTGTGAGCGCGACTGATGTGTTGCCATCCATGATGATGATGATGATGATGATAACGATGTTAACTTACTGTTATCGTCATGGCTTTCAAAGCCGTTATCGTGCTTTAACTTTCACTCTAATTCCTTCCGACTGTTACTACCTCCATTGAACTATGTGTTGCCTTTACAAATTTTGGCTTAGATATTCTGAGACACTTAACACTGTCGTCTGTCACTCAAAACCCTTTTGAACGTGACGAATTCCCTACTCGTTAGAGTCGTGTTAAGACCAGTCATTTGCTACATTTTGTGGAATCGCAGTGTGGATTCTAAATATTCTGGTTATACCCACTGTATGTTTCTGACATCCAAATGCGTTTTATTGATTACCCGTAAAGATTAATCCACACCCATCCATGCCGAATCCAATTTGTCTCAAGTTTCTTTGTTTTATAGGCTGCCACCACTTTTATACGGGATTATTTCGATCAAAATCCTATCAGTCAGTTGGGCATAATTGTTACTATGGATCGTCGTGCAGAACGCCTAACGGAGTTGTCAGGTACTTACTGTTTCCATAACTACAATCAGATACTCTTTAGCATAATGTTTTATCTGTATGTTGACAATACCTGTTTTATCCGGTAGAAATATTGAAGCATCTTAAAATTCGTTCATCTTTTACTCAACTATGCCTGAAATTTGGAAATCGTCACGTCTCAGCCTATGCTTAATAGCTCACATTTTGTCAAACCATTTCAAGCAGCTGGTCCCGTTAACCGTCAGGTACTTCATACGACGGTGATTCAAACACACAACCTGTATGCAAGTGTTTGAAGGGAAGTCTGGACACTTATCCATTAGACCATAATGTCGTGGTTGCTGATCTGCAAAAAGCAATTAGCTAGCTTCCTTAGCTTCTGCACATCACATACGTATATTCTATCACAGAATGTGCCACCCTCTAATCAGGTTGATGTTTTCCCTCGTTTTCACGTTTCGGACATTTAATGTAAACAAGTCTGAAGCAAGTTTCATGTTTATACGTAGTAACTGTTGACTCAGTGTATAGTATCTCATACTGCATCACCTAGCGCGGTCACTTCAACTTTTCCTTGTTTGGTTTCAGTCAAACTGTTAACCAACGTGACCAGTTTTTTGTTCCATATCACTATCAGAGCGATTGTTTGACTTACCGAACTGTGTAGCATTGCAAGTTTTCTTCCCTCCTGAACCCTTTCATATGAAGTTTAGATCTAATGAATTTACTGATCAATCAAGTGTTCGTATGAGAAAAGCCTTTTGCGGGTGTCAGCCATTCTGGCCCGGTATCGCCTGTGTTTTGGACGATTATCATTCGTGCTGGAAGGTTTCGAATTTTGAGGCTTATAATTTTAAACCGCCCACATATAATTGTATCCTTTATGTTCAGACTGGCATTCAGTTATCGTCAAAGTGTATGCATGGAAACAGAGTGCTGATGCAGATTGTAAGGCGTGGGCCAACACTCAACGGTCTAGCCTTTGCTGTTCCCAATACCCCTCTGGTCTCTCTGTTGGACCTCTTCTTTGGACGACAGCTTCCAAGAGGTCGCGCTGATGTTCACCATCCCTCTGATGGTGTCTTACCTCATACCTCTTCTCTGCATCCTTAACTCCATCCCTATTACGACAGATCGGCCAGTCAGCTTGCACGTTGAGCTGACCACTGATCAGTTGCAAACACCGCTTGTTGTTTTAGGTCATTTGCTAGCGGATGACACATTTCCTGTCTCGTGAAGTCATTCGTTTTGTTGCTAATGCGTTCAGCTTAAGGAGTCACCGATTAACATCTGTAATGTTTTGACAAACTACTAGTAAGAGCATGCTCAGGCTTTGACGATGGTTTTAGCCAAATTCGAAAGGGGTTGGCGTTTTTATTGGCCCTAGGTGTGCCTTCTTGCAGCCCTGGTCTTGTGTGGACTGCTGTTCTGACATCTACTCACAAGTCGCTTGTACGATTCCCCGACGTACGAGGTGCTTACCCAACAGGATCGCAACAGTTGTGCACCATTTCACTGATGGTTACTGGGATTAACTTCGGCGAAAATCTTTTTTAAATCCTTCTGGATAGGTGTTAAACCCTTGTTCGTTTGCTGCTCAACCGCAAATGGCTGGTTGACTTCAATTTATGGGAAGTGGGAGTGTAACAGAAAATGGAATTAATTTCCAGGGTATCGTTATTCAGTCGATTTAGCACGCACGTTTTTAAAAACGTTATCGTCAAGTTCATATATTTTTTCTGTGTGCAGGTCGATGACTCTTATGCCAAATTACTTATCCCGATCAAGGCATAGCGTGCAGGATACGCTATTCATTTGAAGTCAGTGTCGTGCTTCGCTTTAATCAGTTTGGTAGTATTCTACCCACAATCACACCGCAGAGAGTATATTCGTTTATCTCACGCCCTCAGTGTGCGATTTACCCCATTCATTCGGAGAAAACGAATATTTCTCCTCCTTTTCGTTGCTCTATCATATTATATTCTGCAGGTGACTGGTTACTGGAAAGTTGGAGTGTTGCTCGGACCACCAGCATGAAAGCTGTTGTTCGTTGTGACGCCTCTCTATAAATGCTAAAGTCTAACTTCTCTCGACACGCCCACCTTACCGAGCATATGAAGCCACATCCAGCCCTACGCCTTCCTCAGTCGCATAAGCCTTTCATACTAGCGGCTTTCAATGTGCATACCCTAATCCGTGCGAGACAACGGGCGCGTCTAGCTTGTACCTTAGAAACCCGTGAAACGTTGAACAGCAGAACTTAATAGTTCCCCTTGGACTGGATATCAATAGACGGCCGGTTTTGCATGGGAACGTTTGAAGATTCATGTAGAGTAAGCGACCTACTAAATGACAAATACGCTGTTTGTTATACTCTTCTCCGCTCCAGCAGACAATCGAAGATCAGTTGTACTAAAATCTTCATGACAGTCTCCGTCAGGCAGCGATTGTAACCAGAGACTCGAATGGTCGGGTTTCCCATTGGCAATCAAATAAAGTTCATTTATGAGAGCAGGTCGATTTTGAAAGTCCCTGCCTAGACAACAAGACAAACCCGTATATTTGTACTTTGACAGTCATCCGTTCCTCTGTAGTTCGGACTTTCGCCATTTGCCGCCTCCCTTCCTTATAAGCTTGAGCCTAAAATGATTAGAGGTAGCGAGGTCGTGTGCATATCACTTAATATCGACGTGCACTGTTCGCTAGGAAGTTCCAACGCTCAAAAGTCTTACGTTGGGATCGCAAATGTACGGTCAAAACAGAATTTAGCACATCTGGACGTTTTCGGTTTCTCTTCCTTCTTTCGGGTCGCCGATAAGTGTCTACACTGTATTTGCTAAAGGACTTGCAAACCCGGCGGTTCACTAATGTCTAACCCGCATTACTATCTAAAGAGCTGAACGGTTCGTTTCTAGTCCTATTTTAACTAATCATCCGTACCATCTAGTTTGCTTCATAACTCCAGTTGTGGTACCCGATCTGTGCCTAACAACCTAAGCATCATTGGGCATCTTCTTCAGATAATCTTTCTCCAACTTCTTTTAAAGATACCGGTGGCAGGTCTTCTGGATAGTGTTATTGCTCTAGTTTGTTCCCCAATGTGTGCAACACTGAGAAAGCCTCTTCTCCTAGAGAAGTCGACAGTTACTCTTTTTGTAAGACAATTCACGCAAAGTATACCTTAGTCACCGTGGCACCAGCCTGATTTTACTTTCCTCCAAGCTGTTGATACCCGTTCTGCTCCGCAGATTACGAGGACAGTGTGGAGGGCATTGTGTTAAGCAGGCTGAATTTTACTCAGAACTTGCTTATATCTCTCAGATGTTTGTCTTCTGTTCACCGCTCGAACACCGTCCCATCTATCAGCCACCAGCAATAGTCGTGTTGGACATCAGGGTAGTATGTGATTTTGTCGACGGAGCTGTCTTCTCGAATTGCCTGTTCAGGAACTAGGTATATTAAAGGTCCTGGGGTAAAGTTGAGATTTATTGTGCATTGTCGATACCCCTCATCGTCTGCGTCGGAGTACAGCAAGACCGTCATGTTTCTTCTCTCTTGAGTTTTGCAATCGTCCACATCCTGTACAGAGCTCTAGATGGTCTCACTAATGGTGGAGTGAAACCTCTCCAAGCAAACAAACTAGAAGGCCTAGATTACGCCGATGATATCACCCTACTTCATGATTTCACAAACGACCTAAAACGCGTTAGTACGTTTGGCGATGGAGACATTATAGCATATTTGCTTTGCCTCGTTTAACTGCAGTGTAATTCTTCCAACCTATCAGTGACGTACGTTTACAGTGGTCGTATGTGGTGACGCAATGGATTGGGCAGAAAGTTGTCATATGTGATTGTTGTATCAGAAAAGAGACCACCTTACGTGTATCTAGAACCCGATTGGCGTTCATTAGCCTGAGGCATCTTTAACGCCGACGAGATTCCTGTCTGTCAAAATACACAACGCGATTATGCCCACAGTGCTGCTTCTACGGTTGCGAATCCCATCAGTTCCTCGTTTTTGACGTTCGTAAGTTGTCTGTTTTGCCAGTCGTCTTCTCATGAGCACTGCCCGTTTATGATGGCGGCACCACGTGATTAATGCTGAAGTTCGTTGATAACAGCTAGTCTCCCGTAATGTGAGATGGTTTCACTTCTTCCGTTGATGTGGCTCCGATACCTTTTACACATACTTACCTAACGTTGACCATAATGTGCTTTGTTTGCGCCCTCTGCCTGTGGTTGGAGAAGACATTAACGGTAAGTAGCCTGTGACTTGGCGTAGCAGTATCGAGAACTTGACACAAATATAGTTCTCGTTGGCTCTATCGGTCTCTTTAGTTGGAGTGTCATTGGCAATTAACGTTGAAATATATGGTTACAAGCCAAAGTCAGCAGCGGATATGTTTTCGTTATCCCGGTTAGGCCTCCATTCCGTTATTATGCATACTTCTAGTACGCAAGTGGCTCCAACAGCAATTCCAAACTGTGCCCTGTAACCTGCGGCGTATTGTCATTCCTCTGTTCGTCATTATACCCCATGTTCCCTGTTTTGTTTCCGTTTGTTTGTTATTGATTATTTAAGATTGTTTCATAATCTTACACGTGTACTCCATCTGCTTTCAGGCTTGCATATAATTAGAGTAGTAACAGCAACCATAGAACTTCCTATTGTCGTAGTCCTAACTGGTGTTCCCTGAGACCACCCGTTCTGTTCACATGTGTGCCACATTCCCCTTGTCTTCATGGTTTGTCTGTTGCTTTGACAGCTACACATATTCACTTATTCTTCCACGGAGCTTCAAATGAAAACGTATAATCCAGTGGGCATATCACACTAGAGATCATCTGAACAAATGGATTGGCAAAATTATGTCGTATAGCCTTCTTATCTCACTTTTTTAATCGTCTGAATGGTTCCTATTTTTAGTGCCGAGCACTATCGCATATTGCTTATCATTTTGTTTATTTGGACACCTAACGACAGGTATTTCGTTCAATCCTATCCGGTTTTAAAAGTGCATTTAATTTCACCATCGTAAAAACCATTATCTGCTCGTACATTGATTGGCTCTGTTTTTGTGGACATGCATCATACATTATTTTGTTTGTATTCCCGTGGCTGCCCTACTCTTTTTTCGTTCGTTTGATAGGAAACCCTCGTTGTCATCTGGCGGCTCTAGAAAGCTTATATAGCCGAACCTGTGAGGGCGAGCCAAGTCTTCAGAATGCCCTGACGCTAGCAGAATCTCGCTTGAAGTTAGTCCAGCCACTAGTAGTGAACGTCTGCCATTTGTAAAACGTAAATGTCTCATGTTTAGACGTTTCTGTATGTATCTCTTTAACTGTGTTAATATAATCCGTACACTACGAACAGGCGCACTGAGAGTATCGAAGACTGCGGGCTCAGTACATGTATTCAAAATGATATATGCCCAAAAATAGTAATGGAATGTTCATCCACAAAATCCCACGCTGTTGTTGATTTTTTTCAGTTTTATTCTAATGAAGCATTGCTGTTAGTCAGCTTTGACCTGGAACATGTAAGCTTACGTTGGAATCACGTGTCTGTTATTACCATCCAACACATTCGAGTAAAACCATACCTGTGAAGGAGTCTAGGATAACTGGGAAGACATAACTGAGGATGAATTACTCATTCTCATCCACTGTTGTTATTCACAGTCGATCATATGTCCTCATGAGATTTTTAAATTTGCTGAGCCCGTTTTTGGATTCTTTTGTATTTTGGCTTGTCGCTGGTGCCGTTTTCTATACTCATTTCATGTAGTCATCTCGTTTGGAATACTTAAGTGATACTGTGTTTGTTCACTGTCTTCTGTGTAGGGGATGAAGTTAATGTCACATCTGGTTGTTGGACACATCTTCCAGTAATCACTTAAGTCATGCTCGGTTGGTTGAATGAAATCGGTAACTTTAATCTAACTGATAAGTTAGACCGGATTGAACGGGGCGATTCTGTTTATTCTCGCTTGGAAGTGATCAGGCTAGCTGAACACTATTCACATATGGTTTCGGTTGAGCGTTTGGGTGTGATCATTCGGTCATGTCTACTGCCAGGCAATAGGTATTGTGATTAACTTGCTAATCTTACAGTCATGAGGGTCGGAGTGTATATTCCAGCCCGGACGAAGATATATACTACTGATGAGCTCCAGTGAGGGCAAAACTCAAGTTTAATGCTTCTTTTCAAAGTGGTCCGGCCGAAAGGTTTATCCAAATGCGAAGGCTGCGATCAAGTGTTGCTGGTGTTTACTTTCACACAAAATCTTGATACACTCGATCACATAGAATGGTTTTTCAAACTTGAATGTCTCTAGATGCAGGAACCGCTTTAAGTTTACTAATGCTCTTGTAGTGTTTCGAGTGATCCCATCCGGAATTAACAGATCGCTGTTCTGAACTATCATGGTAAACTTATCACCGCACCTCCAGTGTGTTCGTCCGTACATGTTCCTTAGTTACATTGTTGAACCTGCCATGTACGCAATCAGGTTGATTAGCTTTCTATCGTCGTATCCAATTTGTAACGTGTCCCCAAATTGGTACTCTTTTGATCCACATTTCAAAGGTTAATGTGAACTATGAAATCCGCTATTGTTATTCTATCAAGGCTCGACACACTGTACTCTACCAACTTACAACTGTATGGGATGTCTAAATAGTGTCGTAATCGCTGTTTGTACCTGGAGCAGGTGTCGAAATTGACGCGAAACCGGAGCCATTGTTACATAGGTTTCAAAACCCTGCTTTTCTTCAATTGTTCTGGTAACAAACTCTCGCTCTGAACTGAGCAACGTAACCCATTCTTTTTGGAAACGGGGTGCACAATTGCTACTGTTGACAACCTTATCTCTCCTTCGCTGTATGAATTGGACCACACATGAATACCCACGTCGTTTGATACAACTAATGATTTTAACACACGCTGGAAATTGGTATCATTGTACTGGTTACCAGCTCATTTAATCATCTATTGAATTTGGATCTAAAGCGCGCTCGGGCCGTCTTTTGAAATAGGCGTATCTGGAAATTGCCAACCTTTACATGTTTACTGATGAGTAGTCGGGAATTTAGTAAATTTCAAGTCGAACACCACTCACATTTGATCGCGGCTTCCGCATTCAGATAGACTTTTCAGCCAGCCCTCTTCGAAAAGAAACACTAGACGCGAGCTTCGCTTTTGTTAGAGCTCATCAGTACTGCATATCCTTGCCACGGCTGGGGTTCGAACTTGAGCCACGCTTTCATGAGACAACCATGTTGACCACTGCGTCATTGATCTCACACTAGGTACGATCAAATTATCATATCTGAACGCTCAACCACTTTACTTGTTTGCTAGGCGACACTGTCTGTAGAAGGTTCGCCCATGATTCACGAATAATACAAGCTACTGCGGGTTTGTATAACGTTATGATAAGTCTCACAGTTTGTACTATGCTTGAAAATGATAAAATGTTTCTTCAGATATCTAGTGTACCTAACACTGACGATTATTGGGTTGTACTTTGAATGAAAGTTTCGCATAGTTTGACCTATTGAGTTCCCTTGGTCCGATTTACAAACCCATTGAAAAAACAAGTGATTGATATGTAGTAAGGAAATTCGGTCGGTTTAAATTGAACCTCTCACACAGAAGATCGCAACTTTCGAATTCCCATGGACCTCTCAGTATATCTCTTTCGAAAGAAATATTGTACTCGAGTTTAGCTCTTGCCATAGTCTACCAGTGGCGTATATTCTTGTCACAACCGGGAGATGAACTGTCACGCTTGCATGTAACAGTCATATTAGTTGCTTCGTTATGTCCTTTTCATTCAGTACGTCTGAATTATCACATTGAAACGTCCAACCCCATTGGCTTTTTTGAACTGTCCAGGTCTTGTTCATTCTCATCGATGGCGTACGTAAAACCATTGATATATAATTAGCGCATGGCAATAGTAACCGCTGTTACACTCTACTCACACCGCTAATGTCAATGTTAGTCCCTTAGTACATGATACTATGAGTCAACGCTCAGGGAAGTGGCCTACACAACTTGATCAACGTAGTCTCCATGATTGCTAACAGCTTCTTGTTTTAATTATGTAACAGCACAGTAAACAATGTCAATGGGTTGATTTTGTGACCCGTGTCCATAAGGTGCTTAGCAATCGAGGACGGCGAGTTTATCTGCTATTGCTACTGCTCGTTGCGCCTTCACGTTCATTACCCACTTATGACTGTCTTCCGAGAACTGTTGTCTTAAGTTTCGATCCGTCCTACCAGTGTTCATGTAACCGCAACTTCGGGTGAACCTACAAGTTATTTGTGACGGAATAGTCTGTTGAATCACGATGGAAAATGATCTCATGAGCGAATAAAACTACTGTCACAATTCAGCAGTTGAGTAAGTACGATATAAGGTCGACCATCACCTTCTGCTTATATCGGTATCGGTGCAAATCAAATGAAATTCAAACGGTTTGCTCTTTGAATGCATTTTCGTTCGAAATTTTGGTTGCTTGTCGTTTACATTGTGCGTTCACCAACTTTTCCGAACGAGCACTGTCTAGTGGGACGTTCTTCGGATATACTTCCCTCTTACTGATTCCGTCTTCAGTACATATATCTAACCCCATGGAACGTGGTTCGTACTCAGCCGCCGATGTACGCTATCGGTGCGAGCGATGTACATTGGAAATGCTGGTCACTCTATGTTACCTTTCGATGCATATCGCATTGTACTGTGCCATCCTGAAGTCGACTGTACAAAATGTCTAGAAAGAGGAAATAGACTGCAATTAGCCCCCTTTTCGTGAAAAAAACGTCCGAAATGTTCAGAAAACTACAGTTCGTGGGAATTGATTTTGTTTAATCTATTAATATTTCTTCCAAATCCCTTGTGGAGAGCGCAACCGTCAGTGGAACGCGAACTTTGTTTCTCAACAATTCTTGAGAAAATGTTTTCCAACGTCGGTTTCAATGAACTGCTCATAGTCATGCCATCAATTTGTTTATAGGCAATACCATCGATAGTAAACCGAATGTTCTGGACGTATGAAAAACTCAAATAGCTAAAGTAATTTATGGAGCCACACACTGGCAAACTCTAACTGGAAACAGAAATGCATGAAAATCGACTCATTCTTGAGTGCTGAATCGACACAAAACAAGTTGGTGAAACTAATTAGCATGTACTCTAGTTTTAGTCATTTCGAACTATTCTGCACAGTATGTGGTAGAGCGTTCACGAATGGGATAGAGTATTGACAAACCGTCCGGCCAGTTCATGTTACGGTAAGTTTTCCGTTGGTGGGCTGTCTTAGTGGAACATCGTCTTTCTGAAATTTATGAGGTGCACGTCCCTGTTGATTCCATATGCCCGTAATAGCAATCATTGACGTTCCTATGTAATGGCAGAATTTGAAGCTTCTTTGAAGTCTGCTTTTCAACCACGGTTTTGCTATTCGGCGTGTGACCCACCGTGAATTTACGTTCACCGACGAGGAAGCTATGCATTTTTGGTACGTAATGTGCTTTATTTATGATGCCGGCCTGATTTAAGAGGAACTACTGCGTACATCCTTTTACTTGTTCAGCTTCTCCTCATGTTCTCATATTTGACAATACTGCTAATGTATGGGGAAAGGCCGAAACTGTTGTGACATATCAACCGGTCTGGCACAAAACCAACCCTTTTTCTCTGATGTTACTGGACATAGTTTTTTTGGTTGATTGTAGATGTTTTCAAGCCGAAAACGAACTTGCAACCGGTCGGATGTATTTGGCGTAGTTTTCGGCCCCAATCCTAAGGATGATACTTTTCAATTATATATGCGTGAACAGTGTTAATGGCAAATTATGAACGTGTTTCAAGGCGTCAACAGGGATGACAGGATTATTGATGGCACCAGATAGTGAGTGATGAAGACTCAGAATCGTTTCCTTCTGAGTTTCTCAAAAGCATTTCTCGAGGAAACCCTCAAATTTCGTATGAGGCTGTAAAAGCATCGTCATTGAGTCTTCGAAGGCCTGGTTGAGTTCCCACGCGGGGCTTCGATGTTGGTATGAGCAAGTCTCACAGGACTGATGCTATCCTTCACTAATTTCTTTGACAGCGTTCTAAAGGAAAATAGGCAACTAACACTACAGTGCGCAGGCATCACAGAACTCAATGCACATTCGTTAACCTGCTGCCCTGCATCTTAAACGCTCGCTTACAAAGAGCCTTTCTTTAATAAATTTGAAGCATTGCGTTCTCTTGATCTAATTCACGAACACCACAAAAAGACGTTTCATTCTCGTCGATCGCACACGTCAAACCATTGATTATATATAACGAGCGTATATCAGCAGGGAAAGCAATTACACATGACGCATCCTAAGGCCAGTGTCAGTTCCATGACAACCGTATTGATTGATCTAGCAGCATTTTGCGCTCCTGACAGTTTTCGATACTGCTTGGTCAGCATAACTTCCATGAATGTTAAAATTTTCAGGTTTCACTTATGTAACAGTACAGTATATGATGTCAGTGTGTCGCGCAAGCTGTCCAAAGCAAGCTGTATCGACTTTTATTCTGACTTCAAAAAGATGCTAGCTCAGTCAGTACCTTTGTCATGCGATCGACATGATCTAGTACAGTGTATCACGTCTGTTCGATGTTGTTATCATGCGCTTGTTACATATAAGCAATATATTCATGCACACAACAAACTGCTGTTTCTAGCCGTGTTGGTGAGTGTAGCACAATGTTATTGATAGCTATCCAGAAATGCCCATAGAATAAACAGCCCAGTCTCAGCAATCTCATTGGATTGTTCATTTCACTTGAGTACACATCAATTTTCCTTCATAGGAATACCACTGTATGGCTGCAAATTGCCGCAGTTCAACCATCATTAGGTCACAAACGCGAGTATTGTCAAACAGAACTTCAAACTTTTGCTAATCCGATAAATCGACCATCCCATAATTGGTCGTTCGAAATAAAAATCTGAAATCTAAACCATTTCACAGAACTTCCAACTGAAAGACTTGTTCAAATGGCTTACCCAACAGCAGGCCTACTAGCCTAGCCGAGTTAACGAACGGCCTCAACATACCGCTGCAACCATGGTCGCGTTTCCTGTCGCAGAGATGTACACGCACTTTAGGTCGAATCGCTCAGCCCCACTGTCACAGTGTCTTGGCCACCAAGATCTACGATCGATAGCAGCTGGCTGTTGAACATCTCAGCGTTTGAAAGGTAACGCAAGACTGGGAACCAGTATGCATTATTGAGTACAAGTGGGTAATGTAAAATACGATATTTTCCTAGTGAGATGTGCTATCACGATAGGTTTCTCGTCAACCAATGGATAATGGAATTCTGTACTCATGGACGACACAAGTTTGCGACTTAATAGGGGATCGACTAGAACCGAGCATCTTTTCCATAGTAGTTCAGACACGTCAAGTTTCACCATATCATTTGACTGGACATTATGTAGCTCTGCTGTCAAAATGTTGTCATATGAATTTTTTTAGTTTCGTTGTCTCGCTATGGAACCAGGCTGTTCCACTTAATTTCAGTATATCTTGTTTCCACATGTTCTGTGGAAAACGTTGAAAGATCGTTTTGTACAGTGAGAAGTACCACATTCGATTGTGTTTGAGGCGAGCCAACTAATGATAGTGATACTAATGGCTATTCCATAAAGGTGAACCAAGCGTAAAACATAAATACTGGAACCCACTGGCTACTTGTTCGGGACGTACACTTGCCACTGATGCTACGCAACGTTACCACTCTGATTGAATTTAAAGCACTGGGTTAAAACATTAGGATTATTTTTTTCTTATTATATTACTACGCATGAACCAAAACTTTAGTTATTAAGACAGTATGTGACAGCGGGCTTGCTCAGATTGTGCACTTCAGTCAGAGTTGAATAAATAAATCATCTGAATGGTCAGTTAACGCTAGAGATAGACTATTCAACTGACTGGTCAGCAATATCGTTAGGCAGAGAAAAACCTAGAGGAAAGCATTGATAAGTGAAATTTAAATTAATAAGGGACGCTCGAAATGTTGTAAGTAGTTCGTTTATAACAAATCCAAAATAACCAAACCATCAACGGCTGGTATGACAAATAAGCTGACGATGGGATGAAAGTACATCGGGCATCCTCAACAGTGCGAACGCGGCCGCCACAAGTTCGCTAGCACATGAGACTTCTCTTTAGGCATGATAGCAGCGCATGTCGGAAAATATCAGCGGTTAAATTACATTCTAAATTTGTGACCCTTTTAAGCGTTTCCAAGATTTGTGAACGTTCCCCTTAGACCGTGCGGTTGTTTTGATCCCAGCAAAAAAAATCAGGGGGTTAACACCTAGTGTCCATGTAATTACGTTCCTAGCCTAATGCGATCGACACATCCTCGACCGAGTTTTTTTACCCAAATATTCTCTTACATATGGTATATAGTGTAGTGCCCAGACCATTTTGTTGAAATCAAAGTATTCAACTACTGTCAGTTGTTTCAACACCGGTAAATCAACCTGCGACATCAGTTCACGATAGAAATGCAATGTAATATGTTATCCCTGACGCTTTTGTCAAAGAAAAAGGACCCTGATGATGCCGGGTTGGACTAAACCGACGTGGTTCGTTGGTATATATATATATATATATATATATATATATATATATATATATATATATTAAAATGGGCAGAGGACAGAAGACTATAAATAAATATATATGCTGTTATCGAACGTGGTTCTACAAATACAATAACAAACAATTTAAATGTATAGTAACTTACGACCAGGTTTACAAACGCATATAATAGTGCAACGAAAGCTTGACAAACTGTCCAGCTAATTCCAGTGATTAAATATGTAGTGCGTTACTGTTACGCACATCAACGAATGTGGTACATTGTCGTAGGAATCAAAATATAAGTGATAAATTCGGATACAGTTCAATTGTTTATAGCCGATATAAAGTTTATGGAAAAGAATTAATTGTCTATCAAACGGTTGTGACTAAGCGCAAGCGTTGCAAACAGACGGGTCACGTGAAATTAGAAGATAAACATATACTACTGTAAACACGTGAGTAGAGTAACGTTAAATATGAAATTGGGTCTCATACTACTCATTCCGTAGAGATTGTGAAAGGCACAAAAACTGCTCTCATTTTCAGCCTCAACTGTACACTGATTAACTAAGGACACTAGGCCTACTACGAACGTCACCGACCGCCAAATATTTACATCACCCAAACCAGCTTGCTCGATTGTTTGAAGTTCCGACATGCAGAAATAACTGGAGAGGATAAAGCGTATCGGACAAGTGCGTGTCAGCATGCTGAGAGAGGTACTTTGAGTGCATTGATCCCAGTTCGACCACTCCACTGTCTTTTTGTGGATTGAACGCATTTTGCGGATTTCATTTGCTTAGATTCATGTTCCAGTGAGAGTAAACCATTAACTTACCTGTCATTTGACTATTGGCGCTGTTTCAGCGGCTTAGTAGTTTTCAGTGGTGCTTTTTTAGTCATTTTTCACCACAATCCACCAGCCGTGGTACAGATGCTGATCACTTTCACACTTTTCATCTTACTACTCACAAGCATCAAGTCGGTGTCATATGACCTATCTGTCTGATGTATATGATTGGATTTCTCAATGAGAATCGTAGGCCTCACATCAGAAACACCTGTGCATCTGAAACAGTTGACGTTCGTGATATGTTGTTATACTTTATTCGAAGCTAATGTCAACAACAGACTGGTTGTCGTGGGATATCTGGTTGCGTCCACTGTGATCGATTATGAAGCCCACATACTTGATTAACTACGTGAAACGTTCCACTTCTCCAGTCAAATACAAAAACCATAATGAGCTAGACACCAGAAAACCTGGTCGAAGCTTTGCCTCGGTTCTGCTTCGTCCTCCGTGATCACAGCGATGATGTAGAAATAGACGTCTTCACCCGGAACTTTGGTCAATATTCCATCTATGACTTTTTAAAACAGTGCGGGCGCAGTCACACCATCTGAATAACGCTGATACTGCGGCCGACCGCAACGAACGCTGTTAATAAGCAACTTTATAAGTTATTCCACTGCGTCTATGCGTAAGTAGGCTTCTGCTAGATCCTGCCGTTTATCTTTATGAATAGTTCGTTTCACAGAAAGAGGGGATTTGCGTGTGTATCAAGTACCGCATTGCCATTTGTAAGCAAGTCAGCACAATGCTAAACGGCAAACGTAAACGACAACAAGATCTTTTTTAAGATTGATTTTTCCGAGGTCTCTGTGAGTAAAAGTCGACATATGCCGTAAGCAGTTGCTAACCATTAATACACATCCTGGACTGTACCAGTTCAACCGCCTACCATTCGGTATGATGTGTACTTCAGCAATCTTCCAGCAAATCATGGACATGATGTTGGCTGGTTTGACGTGTGCAAAGGCTTACTTGGACGACATTGTTATTGTTAGTACCACAGTGAAAGATCATCAGTCGCATCTTGCTTCGGTTTTGAAACGCATTGAAGAGCATGATTTCCGCGTCGAGTTAAACAAATGTTCCTTCTTCATAGAAAGTATTCTGTCCTTGGGTTTCGCTATTGGCCAGGGGTTTCGTGGGCCTGACTCAGAGGAGATGAAAACTCTAACAGAAATACCCCACCCAACAGGTAAAACTACCCTCCAGTCGTTCCTAGGTCTGGTAAACCATTACGATAATTTTGTGCCTCATGCATAATGTTCGTACACCATTGGATCATCTACTTACGAAGGATTACCCACGGCTGTGGTCAGAAGCCTGCCAGTTTTCGTTCGTACGTATCAAACAAACTTTGACCTCCAATTTGCTTTTAACTCGTTATGACCCAAAACTAGAAATAATTGTTGCTGCAGATGCATCGCGGTACGGCATTGAAACAGTTATTCTGCACAAATTTCCGAATGGTTCACAAAGGCGGTCTCACATGTTTCGCGCACACTAAGTTCGACTGAGAAGAACTATAGCCAAATAGAAAACGAAGTACTCGTGCTCATGTTTGCAGTTAACAAATTTCCCAAAATGTTGCACGGACGAAAGTTTACGTTATATACAGACCACAAACCTCTTCTAACAAGTTTTGGTGCACAAAAAAGTACATTCCCGTTCACACGGTCAATCGATTACGACGATGGGCTACGGTTTCCCTAGGATACGATTTTGTAATTCGGTTCAAGAAAACATCGACTTTTGGGTACCCAAATGCATTCTGGCCATCCTGGTATTAGCCGAATGAAGTCGGTGGCTCACAGTTACCTTTACCGTCAAGAAAGTTTGGTTCGATCTCGCAGAAGTGGCGCAATGGCGACAAAAATGTCCGTTATATCTGAACTGTACTTACGGCCGAAGGTTGACAAACCTTGCTCATTCATGAGACAAGAACACGCATTTCTAAATTTGCATCACTGTTAAAGTAATCATACTTTCTCTGGCTGATATCAATGGCACATGCAATGTCGAAAACTGTGGACTGTTTGGTGGAATACAGAACAAAAAACTTGGCGAATAACTGAAGATGTAACTCTAAAGCTGTTCATCCAATCCGAATATAGTATCTTAGGGTGACGTTTGGCTTGGTCTCTTGTTATACCTTCTATTGTGTCAGGATTTGGATAAATGGTCTATGGATAAAAGGGTTGCGTAGTGAAAATAAGATATGTTGGTAGAAAAAATCAATGTATATATTCACTCAAAAGTAATAGTTTGTTATGAAGTTCGCAACAAGATGATTTTGGGATCATAGTTTTCAGTGTTATCTGCAAAGTTCCGAATGTATCTTGTGTACACGGGATGGCGTTTGTGAATTTTTTCCATGACACTGGGCCCCGTTGCTATCTATTTGCTAGTGGGGCCATGCTGAGTAGCGAATTTATTACTCTGACAAAAATTTTTAGCACGGTCAGATGCGACGCCAGCATGATTATCAGATTCTGTGGGATCATTGGCAATCGTCATGACAACCTCAGCATGTAAGCCGTTCGAACCTTCACACTTCCTTGTCACTCCCATTCGCCAGTCATCTCTCATTCACACTTGTGAATGATGTTTACGCGCTTCATCACAGACGTGATCGTTTTTTCGTCCTGTTTGCATGTTGTCCAAATGAGATTGAAATTGAGCTTTTGAACTACCGGGCTGTCCTGTTTGGCTGTAACCTTCTTATGAATTGACATCCCAGTTACTCCATTAGGTGTGCTCGCACTCACCTTTCCGCACTGTCGTTCGATCGAACTTCAAGAAGCACTTGCTTGCGCAGTACTTTCAGGTCGTTTGCGTCCCCCATCTTCACGTTGGTAAACAGAGGAATGTTTAAGCCGATTAGGGCAGCGATGTGCATGACGGGTACTTGCTGAATTGCACAACCTAGCATTTGGTGTTCTTATTTTTAAAAAAGGTATGACTGAAAGCGTCCTGTGTTCAATTCCCGTCCAGTCATTTTTCCGGTTTCAAGATCCAGTTACAACAGCCACAAATGTACAAATTATAATCAGCAAAATAGGAAACATGAAGTAAATAACAAAAAAGCATTTATGTTATTGCTTATCTCAAAATTTTAAGTGGCAACTTGTCGGTGACCACACACGATCATATCTTGCATTTTAGCTCAACCAGCAGTTGTCTAAACGTTTGGTCTCCAACCGCTATGAAGAAGACCGTTTATACGTAACGTGTTACATATGACCACTCTCGCTGTCATCATGTTTAGAAATATAGCGATCGGATTCAACGTTTATTTTCATTCAACTAGCACTTGACCTGAGATAGCAAAGCAGAAAATCGATCGGCTGGTTAAATCTACTTTTGTCAAACACTGTCCCTCAATATATTACGGATATACAGTTTGGTGGATGTGATAGTTATGATGATGTGACTGATTGCCGGTTTTCGATTCAGGTGCGCAAACAGGACCATCGGGTAGTTATTACGAGGACGAAATGTTTGGCCGTTCTAGAGGAACAAATTCCTCAGTCGCTCTTACCTTTCAAAATGATTTCCTACTGCTATGATAACGTCTTAATAAAATCGCAAATTCACTTGGTTCAGACAAAATTTTAATAAAAATTTACCGTTTGTGGGCGGTCACAACAATATTTATCATCACAAGTAGCACCTTCTCAATTGTAGCACTTTTAGTTGCCCGTTAGACGCGACGTATTAGGAGGTTGGGTGTATGTGCCCATTTTTGCGGACCATAATGTTCAACATACGACTTACTCGGATTCGTTAGACAGATTTGCCTTGTATTACTCGATATTTTCTAATCTTTGCGGGTAATATGGTTGCTTAATTAAGGACAACATTTTATCGACTGGTTTGCGACTTCACTGACCTCACTGGTTCTTACTTCTTTCCGTTGTGTATGTTTTCTCTTTTGCTCTTTTCATTTTCTATAGATATGTACCACATCATAGCGAGATTGTTGCTCTTATGGCCAATTTGACCACATGTGATCCGGGTGACGTACACCAGACAATCCAAAGTTTGGTCTCAAATCGTATTCGGTGTTCGGTTATCTCGTTGGCGGTTGAGGTCTTTGTCTATCGTGCCTTGGCTCAGCTGACCAAAGGTGATCGATTAGCTGCTTCATAATGTTTGGTGACTATATGACCAGAATTGTTTAATCGTTCTGTACAACCACAGGACCACAGTCTATACCTACTGCACTGTTTTATTGTTTCTTCGTGTATCCGTTTCACAAAACAGATAGACGCACCTCGAACGACCTACATTGCAAATCTATTTTGTACATTCGCTCCCAAAGCAGGTATTCTAAGTGAGCTGCGTATTCATCAGAACATTGCTCACATTTCGAATGACATTTTGTGTGAGTAATGTAAACATTGTATTTTCATAGGTTGGTATGGGAGAAACAATTTTCGCTGCTGTCTTTGTACTAGTCGGAGAATATCTCTGCATGACGGCTTGTAAGTGTAAGGGAAATGCTCTCACCTATTAGGGAAGAAAACTGTTAGTGAAAACTTTCGTGTGCGGCATTCCGATACGACCGTAAGGTACACACGAACAGATAGCCAACAGAAAGCAAGTAGACATTCGGACAGGTACACACATCTGGTGACATGGGGAGTACGTTTGGAAAATGGTCCAAGCACGTTTAGCACCGGTCGACTTTCGCATATGTGCGACCGAGCAGAGCTCTGAACATCAATTGCGTGTCAACCATGGCCACGAAGTTAAGCAATGCGTTTCAGAACAGTCTGACCGTAACTAGTTCCACCTATATATCCGTTTGTCCCTTTCAAAGTTTAAGAGAACGGCCTCCTTTCTGATTAATTTGAGACTGTCTGCTATTGGGTTGTCAGGCGTGGAGAATTTCACCAATTGGTATTAGTTCTTCTTTTATTGACAATTGGTCTAACGCTGTCGGTTTCTGTAAGGAATAGCTCATCATGAGCCCCATATTCTGTAACATCTGGGTTGTAGCGTGTGGTTCAATTACAGGACGGTAACGCACCACGGCGAATAGATGTATGGTAGTCTAATGAGATTGGACTAGTACCGTGTCCTGTTCAGTCAATCAGGACCCACGTACACGCTGCTGCGAACGGAATTGTGGCTGATCGGCGGTGACCAATCACAAACGGCGACCAGTTGCCACGTCAAATTTGTCTGTAAGAGGTGGAGATTAGAACAAGTTCTGTGAACGCGTGCGAAATTTAAGTAGCCCAGTTGCTCTATGCAAAGTCGTGGAACATAACGGCAAACGGGTCAATCAAAACGTAGAAACCCCTATCGCCCGAAAGCAATCGTAAATACTGTTGCTCTTCTATGAAGAATGCTGTTTTCCCAATAAATTGCAATCGTTTGATGCGGTTCAAGCTACCGTTCTGCTTTTCTCGACTCAGTAGCTCAGCACGCGATATGGTATCAGGGAACAAAAAGAAGCCCGCATGCAGATTCCGAGACAATTCGTCGGATGCGATTACAGTCGTTCCTCCTAAGACTTTGGAAGTGACGGACAGCAACCGGTTGCCAGTAGCATGACGGATGTGAAGACAAAAGTTTGATGATTTAACTGTGTTGAGCAATTTGTCTGAAGGTTAGAAAAAATACCATTTGGCGACTCTTCGACATTGCGTTGGAGATGAAGACAGACAGGTCTTGATGAACCTGACTTGCTGACCACGGACGCAAGAATGTTCTGGGTATGGTGATAAGTAAATTCGAGGAATACTGTCTTGGCTAGGTAAATAAAACTTTTGAACGTTCCCTTTTTTTTAAAGGTGCCGTCATCAACGGAACCTATCGACCAATATGTGGCGGCACTGAAGTAGCTGTCTAGGACTTGAAATTCCTACATGTGCATGAAGAACAGTCTCATACGTGATCAAGTGGTTCTTGACGTTCAGAACGTTGCAGTGTCTAAGAGGCTGCTGAAGGTAAAACACTTTACGCTTGTCCCGTGTATCGATATGTACACCGGCTCAACAACTGTGAAGCAGAAGATGAATGACCTTAACAACTGAAACATAACGAAGCTCAGCGTGATTAGCCGAACAGGAGTTATGCTTGCAGTATGCCCCTGTTCATTATGTGTCGGCGATCATGAACGGTAGAAAGGGAAATGTCCGGCGTTTGGAAAAACCTGTATGAATTGTCAATAAAAGAACCATTTTGCCAATCAGTTCTGGTCACCATCCGTCAGACTGATTAGTGAGGAGTCAGAGGTTCAAGAGTTGATGAATTGGGTTCGAGAATGTTATGTTCACCTCCTAACAGAATGATAATAGACTAATCGGACGGTTTTTTGCAGCAACAGCAACATGAACAGATACAGCATAGTCAATCCAGCGTAAGGCACTACGCATTATGTGCATAAGAGACGTGTGTGCGACTAGTTTCTGCGGCCGGTAGGATGGCCGGTCTGAGTAGTTATCGATCAACCAGTGAACACACACAATGCGTGTGGAACAATCGATGACGCATCACACGGACGTATTGGAGATGTATCTGGATCAGAAGCGATTTTCGTCGAGCTTCTTGATGAAGGCAAATGACGGCGATGGCAGTTAGATTCTGGAGCATCCGTCAATGTTATATCAGCAAGATATCTTCAAACATCGACCATAGAGCCGTGTGACACAACTGTGAATGTGGAATGGAACGAAAACTCATGTGTTGGGGAAAGTCAGTATGACGATCAGCAATCGAAAGAATGGCAAAACTTATATGATCGATTGTTTCGTTGTAGACGGAGATTCGAAATCCATCCTCGTTGCGAATGCCTTTCAGAAAGTGAACTCCGTGACTCTCTATTACGACCATTTTCTTCCTGTTAGAGATGTCCCAACTGTTCGGTCAGTACTCTTCTGTGTTTTTTTCCGTTTTGGGTTGTATACAGGTCTCTCTGTAGCCAGGACTGTCGTACCAGTTGCGAGGAGTAATGTAGATTATCTGTCACTATGACTGCCTTCAGTGTTCAATCGGAATGGCATGATTAGCTGGTTACGAACGCTTACAATGACATCCCATGCAGGGCCAGGACTGTGAGCATTCCCTGCGAAGCGTTTACATGTGAACGACTTCACAGTTGCTTTACCGCTCGACTCCACATATGAGATCTTGTTACCAGGACGCACAGTGAATGTTTATTCGTCTGTCCAAACGATTCACTTCCACCATGCATTACTCTATGTTCAGTGCCTCTAGTGGTCTAATTCATCCTTGTTTTCTTGTACCCTTACATCAAAAGGATCGCACTTACGGGATGCCCGAAAAATTATCTGCATAATACTAGTGTCATCGCCACGTGCTTAAGATACTTATTCAGATTTTGACCACCAGCAAAACATGTGCATCTAACTGCCCTAAGAATCACCCACCCTTTCGTTGACGATTATTTTAGATCGCTAACTTCTATGAAGGTGTTAGCGACGATCAGTGGCAGATCATCATTATCGTTATGTCATTATCACTTGAAAAAGTTCAAGATATGGTGATCAGTAGGTTCGAAAAATACTGTCTCAGGCAGGCAAACGGAACTTTTGAACGTTTCCGTTTCTTTCAAAGGAACCGTCATCAAGACGAATCTATCGGTTAGTATGTGACGGCACTGAAGGAGCTGGCTAGGACTTACAATTCTTAAAAATGCTTGAAGGGCAGTGTCATACGCGACCGACAGAAGTGACGTTTCATGGCCACCTACTCACGTCTGAATGATTGAAGGTCGTCCAGACAAAAGGAATACCATCTAGACTATGCCACCCCCCGAAAATGCCAAAACAGTTTCACGTCTTAATAGCATGACCAATTATCTGAGTCGATTTCTCCCAAAGTTAACCGATACAGTGCGTCCAGTTGGACAACTTACACACAAAGAAATCGCGTGGATGTGGAGCGATGCCCAGCAATCAACGTTTGACAACACAAAAGGTTAATTTCGATAGTTCTGGTATAGGCATATCATAATCCTGAGCTTCTTCTGATAATCCAATGTGACAGCAGTAAGTTAGGCCTGGGAGCTATGCTACTACAACAAGGGAGGCCGATTGTCTACAGAAGCCGGAGCCTTCCGATTGCGGAACGAAACTATGCACAAATCGAAAAGGAAATACTGGCAGTGGTTTTTCCTCTGGAATGCTTCAACATCTACACATTCGGACGAAAGACAGTGATACACACTGACCACAAACCTCCGATAGCAATAATGAAGAAGCCACTGAGTTCTGCGCCCTGACGTCTACAACAGATGATGATCAGGCTGCAAAAGTACGACTGTGAGCTTGTCTACCAGCCAGCAGGTGGACTACGCATTGGGGAAACTCTTTTTTTATACACCCGGTGATGTGACGGATGATTTCGAGTTGGAGATGATCGAATCAGTGGACTACAGAATGGTTCCGATGGACAAGATAGTGGAGCTGAAAGATGCAACGGAAAAGGACCAAGTACTTCAGAAGCTGACTCGAGTTTTCACAGATGGTTGGCTGCAGAATATAAAGAATCTGTCCGAAGAACTGATAGTATTTTTCAAGGACCGCGATCAGTTTGTCCAAAAAGAAGGAATAATTTTCAGAGGAGAGAGGATAGTCATCCATGTAGCTGAAGTTCACTGAACGAGTCCATGTGACATATGCTGGATGAAAAGCTGTGTTAAGAGAGAAAAGTAACTTTACTTTTGGCTAGACATAACGAATTGTGAAATTTGCAGAAAACGCGATTCAAGTCAAATGAATGAAGTTATGCTACCGCGAGAACTTTCAGAAAGTACCTGGCAACTATTTGCGGTCGATTTATTCACACACGGCGAAAACAGTACCTGGTCACGATGAACTATTTCTCGGACTATTTTGAAATCGATTGGCTAAGAAGCATCACTGGAGGTATAGTCGTTGACACACTGCATGCTCACTTTGCTATGGAATACCGGAAATGTTTTTCTCTGATAATGTTCACCAGTTTATGTATGCTGAACCTAAGACGCCTGCAGATAAATGGAAGTTTCAACTTCGAACAAGCAGCCTATATCACAGTCAAACGGGAAGGCCGAAACGGCAGTTAAGGCCGCAGAGAACTACTACAGAATTTCATAGAGGAAAACGTTACGAAGTAGGGGCTCAGTAATAAAATATCATCTGCATACTCCAAATCGGTTAACCGAGCACCAGGATGAAGCTCAACACCAATCCCCCTGGATTCATGAAGCGCATCCTCCAGAATGTCGTCCATGACAAAATTGATCAGGAAGGGGGAAATCGGACACCCCTGACGAACACCACTAGAAGTGATGAACGACCGAGACCGTTGTCCATAAACTCTCACCCTGCTTGCAGAGTGAGCATACAGTGATCTCAACGGATTCACGTATTTCTCTGGTACTCCGTTACGAAGGAGACAGCTCCAGAGAACGGTACGAGTAACTGAATCGAAAGCAGCCTTCAGGTCAGAAAAAGACCACGACTGTCGGCTGTCTGTAACAGTGCCGATGTTCCAAGATCCGTTGCAAGGTGAAAATATGATCAATGCACCCTCGACCGGATCGAAATCCTGCCTGCTCTCCACGTATCTGGCTTTCTCTGGGCTTAATGGGCCGAC
>LUCH01017671.1:0-28208 GCA_013368495.1 Paragonimus heterotremus
TATATGTCGCTTATGTTAACCAGCAAATATATATAGTTATGCTTTGCTTAATGCCAGCTACTTGATTATTTTAATCACACGCATCCTGGGATTAGGCACACCACAATGCAGCGCGGTTCGAAGGATTCCATTACGGAACATTTAGAGCGTTCTGCAAATCTCTGCACAAATACAATGACATTTATGACGTTGCTCGCAACAGTGTGCAAGGCGTGAAATTATTGGGTGCATCTACGGAAATAGTCATGAGTAACTTATGGGATTATTGTGGGTTTACTTGAGTTAACTGAAATGCAAGTCTTTATAATATAAAACATGCTGGTGAGTAGCACACAGACGGTAGATAATAATCAGAAAACTATGTAACACACCTTCAATTTCACGCCAATTCATCCACGTCTTACTGAGTTCGATCCCAAAGAACACAAACAGGACGCTTTCGACTTCAATTCGTGCAAGTGAGATCCACAAATCTGACGGGAGAATGATATGGTAGTTACAGAAAAACAGTGGAAACAGAACGAAAGTCAGCTAGTCATGAGTTAGAAGTGAAGTGGCTATCACAATATGTCAGCGTTATTTTAACGGTCCGAGTGAAAACGGGACAAACGAATGGCAACCAACTGCAAAATAAAGATATAGGGAATACTAGAGACAGAGGCCGAACATGACAAATCGCAAGCCCACTTCATTGTGGAAAGCGCTTCGCAAAATTTTCGAGTTCCACACTGGAATCCAGGTCACGGCTGTTGGTAAGTCAAAACTTGAATAAAATGGACAAAACTGGGGTGACTGAATGGAAAGTTGAGGGACATAGAAGAAGCGGGACTGAAATGTATTACATTAGCAATGGTAAACAGTGGCACACACAGTGAAACAGAAACGGTCAGGTCAAAAGCACTTGCTTTGTTAATCAGTACTATGCAGATATTATGCAGACAATATGAAATCGCTACAATCGTGATTCTGGATTAATGGTAGTGGCAAGCACAGTATAAGAATAAAATAATTTGATCAGTGAAATAGTAAATGCATGTCCATCATCTGCATTTGTTATAGATTTTTTTCCATGAAACGCTAAACTACTGAATAAGATGTCTTGCGCAAAGGTTAACGAAACTCATGGATAGACTTCAAGGCGTTGTGATCAGACACAACTGAAACCCAACATCCAATAGATTGTTTGGGTATTTTGTGATAATCAAAACGCCTGCTGAGTCTCTACTTCGGGTTTGGGAACGATGAATTCTAACAATGTTTAGTCGTCTGCCTACGTGTAACACATGTGCCAGGTTTTACATTTTAATACGAGAACTTGTTGACGGTCCATGTTGAGTCTGCCAGGACTGTATACAACGAAAGCTTCAGCCAAACAGTTTCTCTATTCCAAATATCACTGATAACATTCATTAAGCATGCGGAAGTTGGGAGAGAAACTTCAACCAGTAAGATAAAGTTATAAAGAGCTAACTTATGCATAATGTCCATTACTTAACATCTCGCTGCTCAGTAGAAACGGTAATTTGATTTTATGGGGACGAATTTGGAGAACTGCAGTCAGTATTTCTGCGCTCAGTATTGTTTAGCTAATGTAGTGTGATTAGTTTCATACCATCAGTTCTAAATACTGAGTAACATTCGACGCGGCCCTCAAAAAATGTGACATGACAATGTGAAGGACGTCAATACAAACACCATGGGACCCCATGTTGGAAGAATGGTCATGCTGCAGAGAAGGTTGTTTCATTCAGCAAGTCTACACTAGTTGGTGCCTTGTTTGGTTGTATATAAATTCAACCTCAACTATTGTTGCGGAAAGTGTATAGGGTATTTGCAGGAAGTGAAATATGCAAGTGAACAATCCCGCTCCTTATGGCTGAATTGGCTGACTCGCAATACTGGAATGTAAATACAGGTAAATAACGGAATACATTTCATCCTGTACTTGATGGAAAGCCACCCCATTGACAGTTTGAGATGAATTATTCCAGTTTCACCAGATCTGAAAACAGTTTGAGATATTCTGAGAGTTTTACATGGGTTTCACGTACATGTAACAAAGACTGGCAAGATATAGCCGCAACGCTGCTATGTTCATACGGTTGTGAACCATGATCAGTCATAACTGGAGTGTTAATGTGGTCCAGATTGCACTAAAATCTGCCTTCCATTTGTCTGATTACAGGACAGTATCATCACATGATAACCTAATCTGCAGCCTGGTGGATGTTGGCAGAACAATTCACAAATAGACTTTGTGAACGTTTTATACGTCATGTCCAACGTTGACATAGTCTGACTCATCAAGAACTTTGTTGGTTAATCAATACTCTGGTTGAATGTCAGGTGAGGAGTACAATCAGGAATATCACTAATAAAATTCACTGTCGAACGTGATGATGATGCGGTCATAAATTGGGCCTAGCTCTAGTCTCATAGAATCATACTTGGATACGATGCCACCCTACAGTTGAACTGTAAAGAATTCTCCTAATTTGAAAACAGACTTCTCCACAGGGTGTCCATTGTCAGCGGTCCCATACGTACAGCTTTTCTTGGGGCGCAAGGTGCTTCTATTAATGAAGCAATTAGTTCAACGTGGCAACCGTTAAAATGGCCGCCCCATCCAAATCATAAATGAAATGGGCTGAAGCTTGAGGAGAAAATTTTTTCTCATCACCAGAGAACCTTGAACCAGGAGTTAAGTACAGGTCAATCGAATGACCGAACGTCGAAATGGAAGCTGTTAGAAAATATTTAAGTTTATGCTTTACTCTTCCACTGTTATCCAACTCGACATTACTTTGGAATATCCCAAGATATTTTGGGACTTCAACGATAAGCTTATTTTGACATATACATGTATTCGTTAGTACGAAACACTGAAATTCGTCGGCCGTTTGAAGTTGTTGGACAACTAGTCGGATGTGAGCTTCGGTGGACGTCCACAATAAGTTCTAGACGACTGCATGTGTCCGTGGGTGGTTAAAATCACGCAATCAGAGCCTTCGATAAATTGGTGGGGTCAATTTTAGCGCCTAGATGAAGTAACTATATGTAAACACACTTCGGCGGTTCGGTTTTTAAAGGCAAAAGTGGTTTTTTGCTGCCCATAATAATGTCACTCACTGCTAACCACCGTCCATCAGGCAGACGTTCGGAACCAAAATGCTGCTAACCTAAGAGGTCCGAGCATTTACTGATGATTCACCTACTCAGAATGAATGGGACAAAGCCCAGAAAATTCCATTATAATGAGCATGACGGACATTGTGAATGACACCACAGAACATGCCAGCTTTAGTTTGTCAGTCAGTAATTGTGTTCATTACGGTTGATAGTAATTCTGCAACGTTTCCAGATAGGGGGAACACGACGGAACATATTTTTTATAATTTCCCACATAGTCGGTTCTTTCGAACATGTATGCACAATTATTTCAAGGACCGCGAAAGAACTTTGATTTTAAGTGCGCGTTTGAGCCGCGTCCGCAGTGGGTTATTCTTCATGCTGCAGAGGATTTCTAGAATTTAATGGTATTGCAACAAGCCGAATACAATAGAAGTTACAACAAAATTACGATGCACCCTGAACGGAGTAAACAGGCGTCTGTGGTCATTGTATGAATGTCAAGAAGATGATGAGTGTATGCGCAGTAGCGACACATCGGTGAGCGTGCTTGCTTCAGAAGGTACCGATGTGAGTGGCAGTGTTTGCATACAAAGTAGCCTTCTTTGGTAGACAACTGGGATAACAGGAGAAACAAAATTGGTTCAAGGCTTTCAGTGTTTTGATCCACAAGTCGGATTGCGACACATCATCAATGGTAGACTGGGCATTTGCTCTGAGTGGTAGCGCGACATCTAATTTTATCTGACTACATTTTCCGACTGCCAAAATGAACGGAGATGAAGATAGGTTTGTTCGTAAGACAGTCATGATTGACTCAAATAATGACAACCACCTAGGGCATTCTAGATGGTGCTTAAATTTATAAAGTTGACCAGCTAGGTCTGGAAAAGAACCATAGTGCTTTCAAAAACGACGTACAGCCACTTCGGTGCTGTGACCAGACTAACGTAGAATATCAGTTTTCAGAATTGAGGGTAACTTCGGCGTGTGACAAACTGATGGACAACAGACATTATTTTATAGCATATGGGACACTAATGATCGGAAGAGCGACCGTTGTCTTGGGACTGCGTACCCAAACAATGATCATAGTCATACGTCACACATCGCAGACGGCACTAACAGAAGTGTTTGCTACAGATCCATTGAGAGAACGTGTAGTAGACCTTTTATGTACATCTGGGTCGGCTGTGGTATGGTTGGTAGGAGACAAAAGACGGAAAGGAAAGAGATCGATGATTGATGGTAATAATCAGAGGTTCTGCAAGTGGATGGAACATTTGGAGAACTTCCGGCAAGTTGCGGGATGGGTTGATTGTGTATAGAGACGATAATGCAATAAGGGAACGTGCAGACAAGTTACAATCAGTGCTACAACTAGTGGATGCAGTCTGTCTGAAATCGACCAATAAGGAAAGCCAAAGCATTTGCAATACAATCGCCCGTCTAGAACACACAAATTGTAATGGAAGATTCAACCGCCGCTGGGAGCGGTGACAGCCACTAGTCATTTTGCAATCTCGAAATGTAAAGATCATGTGGGTTCCTTCCACATAACAGTCGGTTATAATTCAAAGTTCCTAAAGAATGGTAAATTCGTTTGGACCAAATTCTTGGATACGGTGTTCAAGCAGTCCAAGCAGAAAACTGGTACCAGTTTTTAAAGATTCAGATCACCAAACGTGGTAAACAACTCACGATGTCAACTAACACAAGTGATTTCGGAATTCAGTTCGCCATTTGGGTGATGACGGTTGCAAAGTAAGTGTACCACTTTGGACAAAATCGTCCTAGTCATTGCCTGGGCTCGAGAAAATAGGCGGACCTGTGCGATACCGAGGAACATCCAAGTTGATGCTGACCACAATTCCACCACTCAGCCGGGGATGACGAAATAGTCGAGCCGCACAACCTCGGGCTGAACATTTCATCCGCAATTTCACAATCTTAATATCGGATATATCAATGACAGGAGCAAACAGATATCTCCAGCCGTGCAAGTAATTAAGAAACGACAGAGACGTCAGTAACACCAATGTCATCCAGTTTAACGCAACACCAATCGCATTCATGACATTTGAATCACTGGGGTTCGCCCTAAGCAACACTAGAAGAGATGGTGATGTTATTGTGATAATCCACCATTTTACCTGATATTTGGAAGTCAATCGTACTGCAGATAAAATGAGCACAAGGATTACGTGCGTCCTCGTGAGCAGCATTTTGGCTTGTTTTGGAGATGCGCGGATTATCTTTAGGGATCATGGCCCGCATTCTTATGGCTGGACTTTACAGATGATAGCAAACTAGAAAACTCAGGTCTCAGAAAAATTTTCATATTATACACATATGAAATGTTCAGTAGTGCTATCTGAACACTCTTTGCAAAAATAATTGTATAGCAGGGGTATGACCTGAGAGGGAGGACTACAGTAGGCATCATCTGTATAACTCAACAGCGCACAGTTCCACAGGATAATCAAGGTTCTTTTGTATGCTTGTGTATCCGGAAACAATGAGAAACAGTTATTTATTATTAACGAATTCAGCTGAAACAGCACATGTAAAGAAGACGAGAAAAAGTTTGCAAGGTCTTGTATGAGTCCTGAAACGGAGAGTCTGTTATGATGACATAAAATATGCTTACAAGAAAGCCGAAAATATGATGCCGGTGACAGGAGGAACTTCTCACTATGAGCGTCGTTCATCTAGTTTCTTTACATGTCAACAAACATTAGATTTTAATGATACTAACATGGTTATACCAAAGTTATCTTGTGCCTGCAAGGAAATTTTAGATGAGTTTTTACACTTCCGCTAAACCGGTTGTTGAAGTTTGAATTGAAAATCTGTCCATGATAAGCCGATTGTCGACTGTCCCGGCAGTTAGCGTACTCCTCACATTAATAGAATTTGATATTATTTTCACTTTCCCTGTGAACACGTATGTATTAAACCGAAAATATCATCTCATTGAAACATCCTTGTGAAAAGTAATGTGTTGGTTCATATAAATAATTGGCATGTCAACTCCAGAAATGTTGCGTTATAAAGTAGGATTGTCCATTAGTAATGTTTTGATAACCATGAAGGTAGTGTCGAGGTAAAGAATACAATTATTGTTTGGAATTTAGAAGCGTGAATCGGGAAACTATATTGTGAACATTCAACGGCAACTATTCGGTGTGTCTCGATCATAGGGAAATTCAGTCGAAGTATTCTATAAACAGACCATTAAGAATGTCCTACTTCTTAAAACCTCTTATTGTCCTTACGAGAAGTGTTTACATGAAATGTAACAAGTGAAAAATTTGCAACAGTAGTCATGAAAACCATGCACGAAATTTAGGGCGATATCGTCGTAAACAGACATGGGGTTGAGCATCACTTAATTTTCTTCCTGTGGTTGGATTAGGATAAATGTTATGATATATTTGAGTCTAGTACTTAGTTTCAAAACCGGCCGACAGGAAAGTCTATGAAGATGCAACAGCTGCCGTCAGCTGCGAATGATGTTCGATCCATATACTACTCATCTGCATCCGGAATGCAACAAATGAGGGCTTGAGAAAAGTAACAGGCACTTTTGATACATTTACGAAATTGGATAGGGTTATGACGCAATTACCCAGGAATATAAGTTAGGTCAACAGTCGCCAAGAATATCGGTTTAAAATTCTTGAATGTGGCATCTCCAAAATATCAAATAGAAGAATGGTACTACGGAATAACGCGGCTGGTCTGGCCAATTACTGCTAAAACGAATCAAGACATTATGTCAAAATTTCACCAAGAGCATCAGAACTACAAACAGAAGAGTGCGTACATAAAACATGCGGTTCTTAACCTCGTACGAACAATAAGGATGAAAAATAACAACGTCAGATTTTAGTTAGGATCATAGAACAAACAGAATTTATACTCTGGGTCATCAGCCAGTGTAATTTGTGGTACTTTTGTAATTCAGCGCCTTAGAAAGTCTATAACTTACCCTGTGAATATAGATTATGCACTGGAGATAGTATTGTGTCGCCTTAAAGTAGTTGCTTGCGTTGAATGTTTGATTAGTTTTACATGCTTTATGGAAAGTCGGCGTCCACATTCCATGCCCTCATTTATTCTCTTCTGTTTGATTCTTCTTCTGCCCGCATTAGAAATCTCCTTGATAGTGATTGCAATTCTTTCTTGTGAAGACACACATGACCATTCAAGTTACACGCGTGACAAATAATTTCTCCCACGAGCGCTGATCTTGATGTGTTACTGAATCTAGATACAGTTTGCATGTGGAAACTTGATCCCGCGTACTTTTCTCTTCCTTACATCCCATTGTTGGATTTTCGTTCATGCGTAACCTGGTTTTGTTTGCGCTTTATCGCCCCATCATCACGCGTTGATTGCATTAGATAGTATTAACGTGAACCGTTATTCTGGGAACTCGTGTATTTTATGAATACAGTATCGATGTTTGCTTTTATATTCTGAGTAGTTTATACTAATTTTCTTGTACTTTAGCACCTCATAATTAGGAAACTCGCCAATACGTCCGTCTTCCTTTTAGGATTCGAACTGGTTGCTCAGCGGGCTCAAAATGTATACACGCTTGTTGCGACGCTTGTTTTGACTATTCTAGATCCAGCCAATCGATAGAGGTTACTCGACCAACCACTAGAGATCTGGGGTAACATGTCGGATGTTTGTTAAAACTCAAATACTACCTCAATCATACATGTCGAACATCTTCCAGTGGCCACCAAAATGCATTAACGCATGAGGTGCAACCGTCTACAAGGATATATAAGACGTTAGACTTTATATTCAACACAAATTTCCACTTCATTATCGCATTTGTGTGGAGCACACTAACAGCAAATGATCATCACGTTTTCATGTGTATGCTTCAGTTTCACTGAGAAACTGAGAAATCGTGCATCTATTGGCGTTGTAGGATACACTGAACATTTTAATCGACGATTTTACGAAACCGAACTTGGTTAGGTGACGTGGTTGCTAATGGAAGATTACCAACATGAGTTACAGATAAGGGAATAAGGAAAAATAGGAACCGTTGAGAGTGATGGAATAAAGAAATTCTTGCCAGCAGTAAAACCATTACAGAAACCAACATGGACGGATATCGAGTGTAACATGTGTTACATTCATGTTAGTGTAATCAACTTAGGTTTTAATGATAAGATGATTTGATTCTGCAAGAATGGTTCGTAGTAACGTAGTCCAACAAAAAAATATAACTAATCAATGTGTATGCAGGTAATTTTGTTTTAAATTATCACACACCAAACTACCTACTTCAAACAACATGCCTAATCTACTTTCTAATTTATGCATTTTGTAATAAACTACTGAGTTGTCGTTAGATGTCCCCTCATAATCTGAAAACTAATTTGCAAATACTGTGATAACTATTCATCTATTTTCGTGCGTGTATATCGTAATTCACATTGTGTGAAGCACACACGGACAAAATAATTTCAATCCTTGGCTAACTTTTGTCTTCCGACATACGAACTATAGAGAGAACGATGACCACATTCCTACAAGTGTGGACTCAGTTGTGAATGATATTTACGTTGGTTCAGTTAGCATACACCTGAACTGATCGACATATTAGTTCACTCTGAAAGGAGGGGTGGAACGCGTAGGCTTTACTGCTTGACAGACAATGATCGCACGTTTGACTCACCTGATTTCAATAGCCACATACTTGTATCACTCCAAGCAAACTATGATTTATGAGTTGGCGAGCGACGCCAACTTATTGCGGATAACAACGAATTCAATCAATATTATCAGTATGTGGGTTGCGGCGAAACAAGTTGTTTGGCGGTAGCAAACATCAATCAAATTATCCGTCCTCCGAGGAGAACAATCTCCGGTATCTTAACAACCGAATGATAGGTATATAATATCAAACATTCTAAGGATGTAGCGATGTCGAGTGATTTCAAATCAGACTCTGCAGCGGTTCAACCACATGCAATTTTATTCACACAAGTAAAGTACAATGATTTTTCTTTTCAGAACTTTTTCGTTTTACTCGTCATGAAATAAAAGTATATCTCAGTGTCTCTAACTCACCACGTTGGTCAACAATATGCGTGTCAGGTACTTAGTTATATCTACCAGCTACGTATAATTACATATTTCAGTGAACCACTCCGAATCTGGTTGTCGCTGGAATAGCTTGGTACTCACAGCCCTTCAATCATTGCTCTTTACCACAGTATTCATGGGACTATATTTACATTGGTTGGACTAGAAAAGTTCATTTGGCGGGGCGTTCATATCTGTCAGCAACATCCCCGATATAAACCAAGCGTTGTTAGTAAGTAACCTCACCTGTTTTATTCATATAAGATGTTTGGTGAGGTTATTTCGAATAAAATGCCTGAGGTTCTAATTTCGTTAGGGCTGGTCGCTTTGGAGAAACTTACGGAAGCAACCAATGTCTGTCAAATGGATTGTTCTGTCACATAAGTTCCAATTTCGTTGGCGCTGATTTTCGCTATCGGTTAGCACCATCACCGTGGACATAACGTTAATTATGATCATTCTGACGAGTAGGCAGGGCCTTGGTTTACTTCAAGTTGAATAGCACCCACAACTGATCGCAGTTTTTGCTTTCCCATAGATATTCTATTCGGCCGCTTTTGGAAGGATGCGCCAGACTGGAGTTTCGCTCTCATCAGATCTCATCAGTAGTGCATATCCTTACCACTGCCGGGACTAGAACTCTAGCCACGCTTTTCATGAGGCAACCGTGTTCACCATTGTGCCACTGACTTCACGTTAGGCATAACCAAATTATTTTATGTGAACGCTCAACCATTTTCGCTTGTGAGTTATGAACAGGTTACCCGATCATCCCGTTAGGAGACACAGTTATTGTCTGTTAACTTCTTTTAGCTTCCTTTCGAAGGTGGCCGACCGGAAAGTCTATGGGAATGCGAAACTCGCAATCAATTGCGGGTGATGTTCAACTTAAAACAAACCAAATCCCCGACTACTCATCATTAATCAAAAATATCACCTAGCAGGTTTAATGCGATCGGAGATTTCGACCTGTCTACGAAGTCCTAATCGCGGGGTTATCGATCGGAGTTAACAGACAGTAACTGTGTCTTCATTTCGAGGCGATCGGGCAACCTGGTCATTACTCACAAGCAAAAGTGGCTGAGTGTTCATCTTTGGTAATTCGGTCGTGCCTAATGTGAAGTCAATGGCGCAGTGGTAAACACGGTTGCCTTATGAACAGCGTGTCCGTGGTTCAAGTCCCGGCATTGGCGATGATATGCACTACTGATGAGCTCTAATGAGAGCGAAACTATAATCATTCTCTCATAATACAGCCGCGTTAATCACTAAATTATTAATCTCACACATAATGAGAACAACTTATTACACACAGAGGCTGAACAAAATTTGTTTACCCAAACTACCTGGTCGTCTACATTGGAGACACAATACCTGCCCTGTTAAATCTAAGCCCTGAACCCCAGAACTAAGAATTCTTGTTAACTTCGGCTCAACAAACTCATTCAGACGGTTACGTGGATAGTGTGATTACTGATGAATTGTAGGGAGGGTGGGCTCCTATGAATTAGCTTTCAACTAGCAACAATCGATGGTCAAACCATCGCACAGATTATCTTACCGGGCTTTCACGATGAAAAACACTCGAACGGAGTGTGTTCCTGTTACAGCACTGCTCTGGTTCATTACTTGTACACGATAAGCTGCATACAGTTATAAATTAATAAACCCTTTTCAATTTGTTCATTCCTCACATTGTGTTGTTCGGTGTTGTTTGCTGATTATTTCATAATATATTCTTTCATTAACCATGCTCACAAACTTTCACACTCATCAACTGTTTGAAACAGGTAAAGACTAATAGTTGACTTTCGTGAACAATTTCAAATACCTTAATATTCAGTGATATTTGGAAATTTACCGAAACAAGCAATTCTGCTTTGTCACTATCATTATTCGTTTTCAAGATTTATGACACTTTCTGAAGAAAATAATCAGAATTTTCATCACACGGAGCATATTTCTAAGTCTCCCACGACTTATATTTGTATAGAACACGCCGCTAATTTCGTTCACTGCAAGGGATTGCATTTGTTCCATCGACAATAGCTTGCTATATTGTTACTTTCGTTAATGTTAACACAGAACGGAAAAAGTGAAGGCAAATTTAAATAGGGTTAGTCATTGATAGACTGCATCGAAATGATACTATACAATGACGCACATAATACACTACATTCACTGTTGACCAACATCTATCATGTTTGCCTTTAAGAAGCTTACGAGGCAACCAACGTCTGTTGAGTATACTGTTGATCCATTTACTCGAGTACATGCTATGACTGGTAAATGCGTATGCGTGTGCCTGCTTCCATTTTCATACACTCGGTTGCGACCGACTTGATTTGATTTGTTTTCAGAATACCGCACGGGTTGGGGGAAATTTAATTTGTCAGCCACTATCCCCCACTCATCAACGTTGATATACACCCTACGCTTCGAAGAATGAAAATAATTTAATGGACAAATGACTGGACGATTGGGGGCATTAAAGGCTGACCGGATGAGACGTCTTGTTACTGTATAGAAGATACTAGACGGTACCACTAGTAATTCAATGAGGCTGATGGAAACAGTTATGTTGTCATGATTTGAAAGGGTACGTCTAGCTTGGCTGGACGTCTTTCTAAACTGAGGCTCAATTTCGGGAGATTGTATGTGGGTTGTAATTAGACTCGGCAGTCATGATTGCTTTGCTAACTAACCGTTCTCCATCCACGGTCGTTTTCCAAGTCGGAAAAGGTTATTACCTGCAATTCGAAGCAGTGTAAACAATTCGAACGAATGCTTCATCCACCTTTGGTGATGACTGTCGGTGTGCGTCTTGGAGATTGAGATGTCAAAATCTTGGACTGATTGTGTCTTTTCTGTTAGTGCGGTCATTTGGTGACATGTTGTATTACCGACAAGGCTTGTTTTCATGTAAGCATTACCAAATTGCATCGAACGTACATATTCCAACAAATTTTCGGTATGAACAAAGTCGGCTTGTTGGACCACGTTTTACACTCAGTAATATGACATGACTTCTACTCTGTACTTTCGTTTTGGTAGCCGACACAGTGTGCGCGGAATGATTTTGTTTTATACATATATCTTTCTATAGTACGTTTGTCGTAGTATTCCAAGAGGTACGAGACCCAACATACATTCCTACGACTAGTTATGTTCATACCACATTTTTCAACCTGTACGTTCGTTTTGCACGTAGTTGGTGATACTCCATCTTGCATCAGAGCATGAGGACTCGTATCACTTTTGTCGAGTTAATTAGCTGTAAATGGCAAAGCCATGTTATTGAATTTTCCGCGAATGAACACCGTCTGCTGAGTTTGTATTTTAGCGCTGATGTATTGATCGAAAAACAATCCGAAAGTTTGTGGTCAGTTTTAAGAATGGAATACCTGACTAGATCGTTAGTCATGATGACGGCTGACATGTTAACACGAAATCCGGACTTTTTGACGTCAGCCGTATCTGAAGTGCTTGAAGTAGTCCACTTTAGACCAGACAGCGTAACTAGTTGTTGCAAACCCTACTAAACCATACGTTGGCTCGTTCTCGTTATCGTAGTGTGTTTGGCAGAATTCGGATTTTACTGCCGGCAATAGTTAACAAGGTAAATCTCGGTCACGAAAAGTACCGCAACTGTCCCGTGATTTTGCTCTCAAGGCAAGCCAAAAGACGCGCACAAAACCAGCCTTGTTCCGCCCCAAAACGTGTGCGACAAAGACAAAGTACTTATATGGTGCGCAGTAGCCATACGAACATTCCCGGGTCGTAAAAAGAGAAGGACATTTGACGGAAAATATAGTTAGTGTTAGTAATAGACAAAGCGGAATAAAAAGTCGGAAGGGTAAAAACTAGCCAAGGTCACCTCTCTGCCGCTCTGAACAGGTCCGCTAATTAGAACAAGGTCATTCGTTTTCTTCTCAAGGACGGAGGGGTTTTTGGACGAAAAGACATGGACGCCCTAACACTAGTTAACCCTCTTCACCATTGGCTAAGGAGATTCTTTTCCTGATATAGGTTATCAAATCGGCCAAAGCAAGCTCATGTTAGCGGCAATACCAGCCCATCTTTCTTTAAGGTCTCTGGGCAATCGTTGGATTAACCCGATGAAGCTCATAGTTCCGTTTCAATCGCCTGGTCTACCTAGCTGGGACAATGTGATATCGCACGCTCGTCTTTGGGTGGCCAAGCGCCTGTGGCCTTCTAGATAAAAAAAGTGTCCTACATAAAACCACCAAACAGGTCATGTGTAAGAGGCAGAACAATCTGTTGTGAGTCTCTCTACAAATTCTTCATACGTTTTCGATCCTGTGGATTTCTTCACTTTACTGTGGTAGTGTTAATACAAGAGTTTTTTCAGAGTTGGGTCTCATCTAAATTGCTAAATCTTCCGAACTACTCATTAGTAACACAAATACACGATAGCTGATTATAGAACTGTACACTCAAAACATTGTTTTAGCACACAGTTGGACTAACAACGTCAGACTAACTGAATTAATCACTCAAGCGGAATCGCAAGCACACGAGTGTCATGCAAATTCGAACCTTGCGCGCCTCATTTATTATCAACTGACTGATGTGGCATGAACATCAGGCTACAAGTATCCACTTAATGGATATTATACCCAGATTGGTAGTCCAACCTGGACCCCAGTCCTGTATTGTTGCCTGTTTAACACGTCTTTTTCCATTCATATTACGAACATCAACACTGTAGTTGTTTAGTCCTATCGTCCTGTGGGAAACGACACATGGTCTCAGTTGAGGAAAAAACGAGTGCTTCTTAAATTCTATCATGTAATACAGCTTGATTTCAGTGGTGAAATAAGAAGGTCTGCCACGAAGCTAACATAATTTTTCCCAGTGACTACTTGATTTTTTTCGTGTTACTGCAATGTTGTATCAAATCAGTCCGGATGCACTAAAATTTCAGCTCAGTTATGTTTGCGTTGTAATACGTTCAAATATGCACGGTGACAAACACAGAAACTTTTGTATAAGTATGTCTTTTTGAGGCAGACAACCTATAACGTTCACAATTCCAGTCAGCAAGGTAAAATGCCTGCCTATTTTGTGTACAGTTGTATTACACGTCATTCATCTGTTTTTGAATTCTTTGGCATGAAAAATGATTGATTGTATTAGCTAACTCAGATAACTTGATTCAGAAATTCACACAATCACCATGAGACTGACAAAAGATTCCACTGTACTAAAAGTCTGAATCTGGAACGAAAACATTCTACAGGGTTTTAAATGCTAGGTCTAATTTACACAATATGTTTGTAACCCGCTAACATAACCGTAACTAATGGTTGTGAAGTGTGTCCCAACTACCAATGAATTGTACAACATACAGGTTGAATGCTAATCCAAATATTTAGGGTTGAGAATGCAACAACGCTGGGGTGTAAAATGCCTGCACCATACAAGTCAAAACATTCCCGCTCATCAACATTGAAATTGCCCACATATTTTTTAAAATCGAACTTAGGTGGGTAACGCGAATTTTTCCGTCTGATAATAAGAAGCACCAAATATAATGAAAACACTCGCGTTGTGAGTAAATCTAGTCATTTGACCCATGATCTCGTTGATTGTTGAAGCATTATAAATAATCCCCTTTTTCATTGAAATGATGGGGTATGTAAGTAAATTGTGGCCGGTATACCTTTGTTTTCTAAACAAGTATTCATTGCAGTTTTCGATCCGGTTGAAAACTCGTTACAAATTGTTGTCGTGGTTATTTGCTGTAGACGGTGGATATCTTTCAACACAAGTTGATTTCTGAGCTGCCTTTCTTACAAGTCTCGAACACCAGCTGCGTTTCGGTGGTTTAAAAATGAACTTAATTCAATATGCCTGTAAACAAAATATAACATGTTATTATGGTAGTGAAATACGTCGTCATACGACCACTACGCCTGAAATGGTTCCATTATCTGATGTGTTTCACTCACGTCCAGCTTGGTTGTTGGCTTCCTTTCACTTTCCAAAGGTTGTACACGCACTTCGACATGCTTAGACCGATTAACTAGATTGTCTATCGCTAGCTTCTTGAATAACAATTTGACGGAAACTGTTTCGCGCAATTTTATTAGTCCCGGATTAGGAATTTTGTTGTTTCCTGACACCATCACTAATAACCGTGAATCTCGCCTGAATCCCGTGTTCCTAACCATGTCCTTGGACGCGGACATATGACGAACTGTAGTTGAAAGGTCTCACCGTCAACTAGAAGCCGCTGTAATGGCAAATTTGTCAGATAGTAGATGACACAGAATCCTGCCAGTCGTCTTCCTCAACCCTCAAACAAATAAAAAGGGAGATGTTCACTGCATCCCAGATGATGACGTTTGCGTTTGCGCTTTACGTCTTCTGGGAGAAGATTGTCCGATTTGCTGGCACCTACCAATTACGATGCGACTTAGGTTAGCTGTCTATAAAAGCGGTTAGGACATGTACGAACCTGACCTCCACGGACAACTTCACACTGCAAACTGATTTACCGGTACCCGTGAACTTGCTGTTTCTGTTTTCACTCACGTTAACTAGCTTAAGACACCACCACTGTCTCCGTACGACGATCCTTTCAGAGCATCGGATTGTAGAGACAAATATTTGGGTGTTGACAGAAATGGAATAAGTCACTCAGTAATCACTGACAGATTAAAGGTTATCGACGTTGACCACGATCTCAAATAACCATACTGCATTTCGTTACTATAATTCATATTATATATGAAAGCGTTTCTAGTAGACATTAGACCCATCTACCACCTTCAAATAATTCACCCTGTCTACTCACTCTATGTTAAGCCCTAATAACCATTCTCCGACGTTTACCTGTGCAATTCCTGGACGTTAGAAATCCCTTCCAACCCAACTGCAGCAATCTATAAAAATTGTCATACTTGGCTCGCTACCCGCTTCCATAATTATTGGGCGTGTACGATATGCTACCGCTCCAGGGTGAAGTTATGTAGAATCCGTCATGGTCTTAGTCTTTCACTACACATCAATTTCATGCCGATTCTGGTTATTGTACGCATATAGACTACTTGTCAATTCTGTGAATCAGTACATAACTACATTTTGACGCACCTTGCTTTCGGCTTCCATGTGGCCGTTGTTCTCGTGATTGAATTATAGCAACCTTCATTTAAAAAACTAGAGGAACTTGATATGCAGAAATTTTGTATCATACAAGAGAAGACTTTTTCGAGCTTACATCGTATCCATTATGGTGAGGTCTGTTGTTTTTGCTTCGCTGTACGCAGCCTTAAGATACTGTTCACCTACTTTCTGTTCCACTGTCAGTTCAAGGTGCTTTTCCAGCATCAATTTGGTGCATATATACTACAGAAATCTCATCACAAAAATAGTTGACTTCCCTTAGACTGTAATCACAACTCCAGTTGGTTTGTAGCGGCTTCCCTGAATACCTTTCAGTCTTTGAAATGCGATCTAACTGTTCAAAGGTTTTATGAAACACGTTACTATGGTCTAGTTATCGCTTCTGACTAACCCGAAAAGATTTCAGTCGTCATTCGTATTCTCGACCACTATGAAACACATCCACGTCTTGTCTTTTGGCGTCTGAACGAATACGAGATTTTGATCAACTTGCCGAGCTGGGTGTCCAACGTCTCCTCCTTTAAATTTTTACAACACTGTACAGAAGTAAGTGGCACCAAATCCACGGATATTAGGCTGCGAGCTCCGCAGGTCTACCCAGATGCCAAACACAATGAAAGCCCAAACGGTGTATGGAAGTTGTTAACTATTACCGTCGTTCTATTCCTCACTGCACGCAACTACTGAAGCCAATAACCGACTTAATCCGCGGTTGCAAATGAGGTGTCGTTTTACATTCTGCGCTGCTGCAAACGTTCATTGGCGCAAACACAACTCTCAACGATGTAATGATCCTCGTATACTTCAACCCAGAGTCGACTGTCAACTGATTATTTCAACGGATGCGTCTAATCATATTTTCAGTGCAGTGGTTCGACTAAATGTCAGCGACGAATTACGACCGAATTCGTTTTGCTTCAGAAGTCATCGCTTATGCAGACCAATTACAACACCTGTGGTCGTCACTTGCTGATCGTCCATTTTTCGATCAAACATTGTTGTCATTTGTTATAAGGAAAGAGATTTAATGATCTAACGCATCGTATTTCTCTATCCCTGGTCTGGATAAATATTCCCCAGGCAAATTAAAAATCTTCGTTTCATAGTACAGTTTGCAACAAATATCCCACACGAAGTAGAGCACCAGTGTATTTTCTGACACTTTCTCGAAACTACATCTTAGTTCAGTTTCTATGCCGTAAGACACAATTCCTCAGAACATTGTTAAACATCGAGATTTGTATCTTGATTTTCACTCCACTTGCATCCAACTTTTCCGTTGTTCTCGTATTCCTTTGCGTTCTATGGAATTCACTGTACTATTTGTTATTTCAGCAGATGTCCCCGGTCCAGATTTATCACACCCTCTTCGTCGGCCCATTTTTTCTCTATGTGCATTCCCTGACCTCTGCAGTCTGTGGAATACATAAACTGATGACCGTCCGTTATTTTCAACCCATCGTGTGAAAAGTGTTACTCTGGTGGAGAAATTCATACTTTAATTACCAAGAAAGCAAGGTACATCGCCATGTCGTCACCCGTCAGACGCAAACTTATCCTGTAATCGTGCTGACTCGCTTTAATCGGCCCCTTCAGAAGGACAAACGTTCCCGTTTGCCCGTGTCGACAGACTTACGCGAAGGTACTAATGTTGATTGGGGTGAGTTCAGAACTCACCTGGACTACTTCACAAAACTCACCCGGACTGATCTTAAGAAACAACCATTTTGACAGTGGAACTTCCGGAGAAGTGTGACACAGTAATTGTTGATCGCTCAAGCTCGCCTAGGTTGACACGCATCGGACACTTTTGTTCAGACCCACTAACCGTGCAGATGAACGACGGACATCTAGAGCACTCATCTCTCAAATCTGATTATTCCACTACAGTCTGCCGTGTTAACTAAACGGCGCATAATATCTGTCCATCAGCCAGACAAACGGGTGCTTTTTCACCGTCATTCACACTTTGGCTTTCATCTCGTCCAACCAAGCTTTCCGGCATACACGTTACTTTGCCAGCCTGTTTCCATGTACAACAATTGCACTACTCATCCTTGCTTACCACATGAGTACCGGTAATGTATACCTCAAGAGTGAACTGGGGGATGGTTACTTCAATGAGCTTCCTTTTGTTATAACTAATAACAGTTGCTTTTTGTACAGCAACGCCTTTGAGTCACTTTTCCTGTGTTATTCAAATTGATTGACCATGTCTTTGTAACACAATAATAACTCTTGCACATCGACCTCCTCTGGGTGAGTAATCGTCTGATTAGATCACATTTCCGGTCACCCAGTTTTGTAGCCTCGTCGTAATGCAAAAGGCCTCAAGGTTTCAAGCTCGCCTAGAAACCCCATCTCAACTTACTAGCACCCGTGCTTCTCGAAAATTGGCAGTTCGTAATGCAGTAGTGTTCATACAGAATACCAGGGAAAACCTTCGGCGGATGCAATACCTCGATTGCTGTAACATTTCTGTGCCCCATAGGTCGTATTTTATTCGCACGTTTTGTGATTCTTAGTGTCTAAATGAATAACGCCCACATTTACTTAAACTGTTTGGTGACTAATAGTTGAACTCTAAAAACATCAATGTACTTAGTTGACCTGATGCTAGAGAGCTCCCATGCACTTCTTGAATACAGTAGAAAGCAAAATCATTCTAATATTTTGTAGACACGACAAACGTAAAGCAGTTTCCGAATTATTCAAGGTGGGGGACAAGTAGTCAGTCAAAGATAATCTCACAAGGAAACAAGGGTTATATTGCCAATACACAAATCCACGTGCGAGCAATCAGACAAAACAGAAACACAGACGAACCGTAAGCCACCGCGCAGTGAGGTGTAAGTTCAACTGAGTGAGATACTTGTCACTACCTGCACTCATTCAAACAAATGTTTGAGTACACGCAAACGTTCGCGAAGGAAACTGAACAAGTGACATTCGAAACCAAACGTAACTGATAAAAAATAAATAAGACTACAAAGCCATATCTAGAACGTAGCGAGAAAGTACATTTTGACAGAGTAAATGTAAGATTGTTAGTGGCCGAAATGAAAAAATTCAGTCCCCGATTTGCATTCCTCATTTTGCCAACCTACCCGACATTTTATACCCATACCCCAAATACCCTCTTCTGTTTTATGAGACTAATTTGTCATTAGTCGTCCGCTGCACGAGTGGCCATTCTTGACCTGACCTACTCGCATGACGGTTCACTATTGACCTCGCCAGCTTCGTTCGGAACCCATTGATTATGTTTAACTCGATTACCGTCGTGAAAACATTGAAGTTGGCCCATTGTAATTATTTATGCACCCCAATAATACAGTAGAAATATTTGAGCCAAATATTGTTTTCAACTTGAAAATATATTTTCGGACTACACGTAACTCAACGATCAGATACTGATCGTTACAATACTCAGTCTGACGTAACTTGGCATTTTCTCGGATATCAGTGAACGCAAAGAAGATCCTGGGTGTGCAGGTAGATTCGCTGTTTCGTGTAAATGCTGCTCCAGTTTCTGACACTTTTGTCTGTTGTAGATTCACACACGGCTTGAAAAAATCACAGACTAATTCTACCTTGTTGATAGTTAGACTTAAGAAAAGTGAAGTCATAACGGAATTCGTAGTAGAATGCAAACTGACTGTGTCGAGCATGGAGGTTAAGAAAGCTGGATTGGTGCTAGATCTTGCTGAATACGAGATGGTACGTGCTCACGTTGACTTCAAACGGAAGCATGCGGCTGCTGTTATTTCTGCTTATTCTACCAGTCACATTGGGCGGACCTATCCGGGTAATAATTATATTGAAAGTTCATTAATGGTGGACGTTAGTACCGTTGAATCAATCATCCCTGTTGATTTCTTGAAGTACCTGAAGGTGGTAACTAGAAAACCTCTTGAAGTTTCTGTGCAGATTATCACTGGACATGCTTCAACAATTCTTGGTCCTTGTCAAATCACAGTTTCATGATTTTCAACCCAGTGTTCACGATTCTCACTTTCCGGTTTTTGATCCTGAGCCATTGATCGTTGGTTTGAAAAATATAAAATTTCGAACATCTCTCATTGTTTTTAGATGCACGTAAATCATAAGTGCACAGTTCACTCTTTCATTGTTCAAAAGCTTCTAGGGGTATACGTAGTAAACCGGTTTCGCTTGGGCTTAAAGGCAATCTGTCTTTTATGAAGCGACGAATCATCCCTTTTGGGCTAAGTAAAGCTGTCGAAAAAGCAATCAATCAACTTATGGAAAAAATTATATAAACGCTTCTGCGATCTTCGACTTCAGCAACATCCATTGTGACTCCGCTTAAACGTGACCGTTAAGCGCCTCGAATCTGCTGTGATGACCGACTCATGCTCAACAAATTCCTTCCGTAGAGGAGTTGTGCCAGTGTTGAACCAGAGGGCATTCTGCATGGCTCAAAATATTTTTGCACAACCCCATTTAAAGGATGCTGTTCTACAGATTCCACTTGACGAGGCTTCTAGGGTTCTGACAACCACCAGAACTACTTTCGGATTGTTTCAGTGTGACTTTCTGCCGATCGGTGTGAGTGCATCACCTGCTATATTTCAGAATATTATGAACGCCATTACTGTGAATTTAGATGTTGTTTCCATTTACCCGGATGATACTGTTGTGTAGCCGCCAACGATGCTTATTTATGATGAGCGATTAGTACCTACACCTTCTCATGTTCCGGAGTTTCGCGTTGATGAGAATGGGTATCGTCCCAATCCTGATCGTTTTTCTCTCCTACTTAGAGCCTCCAGTTCCAAGATTCTTGATAAGGTTCGTTCTTTAATTGAGTCTCCTCAGTAATTTTCTCGATTTATTCTTAGATTCAGTGATAAAGTAAAATCCCTAGTGGATCTTCTTCTTTAGAATAATTCTATTTGGAGTGACTTAAATCAACTAACTTTCGATTTCTGTCGACTTTTCTGTCTTCCAATGCAGTATTACATACGTTATTACCAACACTGATCACATGCATTCTCATAGGGTGTTGAAACTGTGCTAGAACAAAAGCACCATCCTGTTATTTGCACCACTGAGCACCTCAATTCAGGAGAGCGTGGATAAGCGCCAACAAAGAAGGAAGAATTAGCGCTTTAACGGGCGATCACCAGACTTCACAAGTACTTGTTCAGTTCAGTCATTTAAAATCCTAACAAATCCCTTGCTCAATCTTCTGCAGCAATAGTTCAGCTATGGAATGCTGCTTTGTGGTTCAAAATTTATTCCCCATGGTAACTGTTTGTCTTAATATGCTGGATCTGTTCAGGGTGGTGACTCAGACTATCTTCTGACTCAGCCACTTCCAGTTTCTCCTTCTGATTTGATTCGTGACATTCGAAAATACTAACATGCAATTTCTACTTTGTTACGTAACGATTGGAACTGCGGTGTCCGGTAGGGATTTTTAAAAGTCTTCAAACGTCGGAATGAACTCTGTTTCACTCCCGGTGAATTATTGTACTTTGTTGATAGAAATGTTATTCCTCCCACATCACGAACCGGTGTACCAGTTGATTTGCATTGCGGTCGTTTGGGACATGAAAGTGATGAAATCATTGACCCGTCTGAGTTGTTGGTGGCCGGAACTGAACGCCTGTCTGTGTAATACTCCTGAAGATTGCGTTTGGTGTGTACACAAAACTCAATCGCGACCATCAAAATGGACACCCAGACCAATGACTTGTGAGACCTGGCAACAAACACACACTGACTATTGTGATCTTTTCTTGCATAAGTACTATGCTCTGATTATCCTTGATTCATATTCACGTTGGCTGGAAGTACATTTTATGTCGCCTGCAATTACGGACTTCACTCTGATTGTATTGCAATAACGTTCAGTCGGAAAGGAGTACCATGTGCGTTCATCACTAACAATGGCACTCATTTCACTGTGGAGAGTTTAAAGGTTAGCTGGAAAAAGTAGGATGTAATCATCCACTCAATGCACCGAGATGTCTTCACTCTAACAGATCAGCTGAGAATTTGGTGCGTATTCTGAAAAATGTGATCAAGTCTGAAGTACTGGTGAATGACGTGGTTAACTTCTTGAAGCAGTTTCCAAATTCCGACCACTCAACAACTGGGAGCAGTCCAGCTAATTTATTCAAAATTCATGTTCCCTGAAATAACATGCTTAGGTTGGGATCAGAGAAAGTTGTGAATCAAAGTGGCAGTGACTTCTGGTCATCTTGGAGAATTGTGCTCAATAATTAAAATGCTCGAATGTGTCGCATACTTGATACAGATGGCGAAACTGTCCACCGTACACACATCGATCAGCTTGTCTATAATTTACCCGTTTCTGCAATTGCAGTGCTTACTACTAATACTGATGTTCCTGAGTCAATTCCAGGTTCAAATCCCTCGGTTAAAGATGCTGTTGAGAACTAACCACCACAAATGCAACTGTGTTAACGTCTCGGAAATAAACAATGCAGAAACCACAACAATCATGGCTTTTATTTAGACCGTGGTGTATGTGGCAGTTGTCACCAAACCTACTTCTATTGTCGTTGTTTTATTAAATTGTTGAAAATCTGACATACAATTGCGATCGAGATTAAAAAAATACTTGATTTACTTAGTTGTGGTATTATCACTGCTGCCTCAAAACTAGCTCTAGAGCTGAGTTAAGTCAACTAAATCACTTCTATACTCTGGAACCATCACATAATTCTTTTTACATTCGAAACCTTCGTAGTAATGATTGGACGCCTGTCTTGCAAATGTTGGCACTGTAACATGCGAGGCGGCTGCTCACACGCTGGTTGTCCGTTACACTTACGGGCCAACTATGGGGCAATATGGAGACACCGGGGGACAGCGTTCTTCCGAAGTAGGAGATCCAACAGCAGCCGTGTAAAAGGAAGCAACCAGAAACAAGCATGAGCCAAAGGCCCAGTAAGCTATGCACACGACTTATACAAACGAAAACTAAAACGGCATCAACAACACAGCAGCACGCCCTGTAACGCAATTCAAGTTCGACCTGTGCGCGCTTGCTGGTTTCGACCGCATGTTACAGCACGACCGTTCGAATTACGCGCACTAAAAGTCATTCTTTACAGCAACGCTAGTCTTGATGTATTACTAAGGCGCTGCGTGTAATCGGTAAACCGTGAATATCTTCGTTATCTTTCAGTTAAAAAATACTTTCTAGGTATTAAAGTCGTTGGAATTTTGTGACATGATGCAGTTCCTAAAACCTCATAATTCTGTTCCCTGAAGATTTCTTTGTTTCAATCTTCCGAAGACGTAAACAAGAAGTGTGCGGTAGGGATTAATGCAAAAATAACGCAGAGTCGCATTCTACGTTATGAAGGTGAAATATGATGAAAATCGATGGCATAGACGTGGAACCACATGTTTTCTATTCAAATTTGAACGTAATTAAGCAGGAAAGCCTGATTATAATTTCGACAATCGAACTGTTGTTGAAACATGAGTACTAAGCTTGTTACAGAACTATAAACGTGAGGAACTCCTTTAACCTACTTCAACGTAGGTCAATTAACCATGCTTCACCACTCGTTGGTACCACTGTTAACTTTTCCATGAAATCACCCTTGTAGTACGACCGTTCCCTGAGTGATCTCTGAGTGTACCCTGAGTGTCCCCTGATCGTCCTTTGAGTGATCCCTCAGTGTTCAAAAGAGACATTTTGGGAGCACTCAGGGAACAGTCGGAGAAAATGCGCGCGAAGCCGCTTTAAATCATTTTATCGAACACCGCATATTTTCTATTTGCCTACGCGTAGGCAAGTGCGTTAAACGGAAACCTATCCTCGCATATTTAGTACAACGCATAGTTCGATTCAGCGTAAAAAGGTGATGAGACACATAGGCAAATAAAAGTTATATTTAACGAAATATTTGCATCAACATTCGTATGACGTTGACAAGTACGTAATCGAAATCACGGTGCGAAAATGTCAGTGATGGGATCGTTGGCTCCTTTGATTGCTCGTAATCTGGCCTTCTGAATCCATCGCTGAATGGTTCCTTTCATGTCTGCTTGTGATACACCACAATAAGCCTTTTTCATGACGGATTCTGTTGTAATTGAACATACCAACAATAGCTGCAACTAACGGTGAAGAGGCATTCGACAGGCGGTTGTTCACTCCCCTCCAGTTGACAGTCTTTGCGACATCGTCGGTAAGTAATGGTCTCATTACATTACGGGTACATTACCCACGGATGTACCACCGACGCTTGTGAGGAAGGTTACCTGAATGCTATTAATGTGAAAAATGGAACATACCAGGTGGTTGTATACTTCGACTTCCTCCAACTTCATGTTCAGCAACTGCATGTCTCCTATGGATTGCATTGAGAAGCGCACCGGAAACGACGCGGATGTTAGTGGACCGCCAGCAGCATATTGGAATCGCAGCGCATTTACTTTCAGCCGTAGGGCATGCAATTCCTCGCGCACTCTGACGTTTTGGAGAGCGACGTTCTCCATTGCATCTAGTAAAACAATGAATCTTTTGTCATATGGACTTACTTTTCAACTATCTCACCTCATTTGCAATTTCGTTTTTGCATGCTGCTACATGGTGTGCAGCTGACAGACTAATGATGGTCGAGTTAAATGATAGTCACACGAAATTTCATTGGTGAAAAACCTAGAAGAAATAGGGCTGGAGAAAGTTGGCAGATTCTCTACTTTGGAGACGCTGCTTCGTGCGACATATTCTCCAGTAGAGGTGGAGGTGGAGAATAATCAATGTCGACGGGATAAACCGTTGATTGTCGTTTTTCCTCAACTTCGTAAGTGGAATCGGAACGTACGACTACTTGTCTGCAATAGTTACACAACAAGCTTTCATCTAACTTTTAACGTTTGCCACGATCAACCTTTATATTGGTGGCGTCAGACGATGGTATGTCTGATAATCGCTCCAGGATCTTTTGGTATTTATATGCCAAGTGCAGATCATCTAGGAAATGTGGGAAAAATCGACGGCGCACACCTGTTTCGCGGTGCATCTTGACTTTGTACAGCTTTGAGCCAGTGGGCGCTGTCATGCCACCCAACAACTTGTGATACTTCGTGGATGCTATTCCTGGCTGTGTAATCCACGATTTGTTCACTAATCCCACGCTTTCATCCTCGAACTCGACAACCTGATACATCTGAAAAGAAGATAGTTAATTGCCGAAAGTGCTGCACTAATTGTAATGAAAAAGGTACGAAATTCAGTAAGAAATATTTTTTAAGCACATTTCCAAGTGTGTATGATCGGGTAAAATATATCACTGTCTTTAAACAGTAGCAATGACTCTTTACACTGAATACGTTCGCGGTCCACGCAACAAGTAGAGGTGTAAATATGGGAGCACTTGAAAATGTACAACGTGCTTGAAGGCAACATATTGTCAAAAAAATCGCTACAGGTTGCAAAACGTTATATGAAAATGCGTCTACCAACCGAAGCGCTTATAACTGCTGGTAATCCATCCACCAAAATTACGTTGTTCGGTTTGACATTGCTGTACGTGGACATGGGAATGCAGAATAGGAGTCAAGCGGTCCATGTAGTCTAATGTCTGCAAGCAGATGGCTGGCACAGTGGAAGTTAAACACAAGTTCGGACTCACCATAGAGACCGGCAACCTGAACCAACGTTTTCCGAAGCAGTGCTTCCACGTAATCCATGTATTGAATAGACCACTTTCGGCAACATAGTAAGTAGATGGACACGGAAAAGTTTAGGAAATTTTCACAGATTTTGGCGTTCACTATTCCTTTCAGTGCCACAGGGCTGATGTACAACAAGAACTGACGAAACTCAGTAGCCTTCCACGGGTCACAGTCCACCACGGATCGATATCTCCTAGGGAAATCACAAGTCAGAGAACCTCTGAGTCGCATTATTCTATTGTTTAACTGATTCATCTGCGATGATCCTAGACGAATTCTCCGTTCCGTTGAACCTGCTCTCCATAGGTTCAAGGAACGCTTTATCATGCCCAGACACAGTATATGCATGTAAACTAGCGGAAAGCTGGAGGTCATATCCACGTTTAATCTCTCGAAAGGAGACTGACGAACATAATGTTCTTCTTGGCGTTGAGTCCTGAAATCGATATCCATTCGTAAGCGACATGTGCTCGGTTCGAACGTCATTTTCCTGTTGAAGTACACTCCCGGTACTGTACATTTTTCGCAGCAACAACCCGTATGACTTTTCACCTGAAGAATGAAAGATTTAGCAGATGCATCACCAATTATGCAATCCAAAAACACCTGCAAATGAGGGTTATACGTTGACAGCATTAAACCATCCTCCAACAGAAGCAACAAATCTTCAGTTAAACTATCAAGATATTCGTCTACATTCAAAGGTTTAGATAAACCGCAGAATAATCCCACGTCAAACACAGGTGTTGAAGGGACTGTCAACCTTTCCAGTATGGGCCACAATTGTAAGCGTGAACTGTTGAAAGGGGCAACGCCGTCAACGTGCAGTTGAAGCTGGAGAACTTGCAAGTCATCCGTTAATCGTCCATGTAGAGCATGGCTTATGCAATCCTTCAAACCGAAGTGAACATGCTCCTCACCCTCAATAAAGGTAGAAGCGCACTCTCGTGGTGTTCTCAATAGAGTAAATGCATCCAACGGCAACTTGGGCATTATTTCCCTTAAGTGACAGAGCATAATTCCGACGGATTTCAAAGACAAACGAGCCTCAACAGCGATCGAGCGAACAATTTCCGTGGCTGTCTTCTTCTCTTTGTTGGTACCAATGACGTTGTTGTCTGAATCGCTGAAGGTAATAGTGTTTAATGACATGGTTACCTAACTGCATCCTGCCCCGTGGAAAGGTTTCCGATGATCACTGATGGGTTGACCGCCGAAGTTGTAGTCCATAGAACGGAATCCCCGGGCCTTGCATCTGGAGGCAAAAATTTCTCAACGTTTTCCACAAAACACGGGTTCGTTCCAAAGGGACTTTCGTCTACGTTGGTTACTTCCCATCACAGCAGTTACTTGCCAAGAAAATGTTGCAGGATGGGAGGATCCGTCTGAACCTTACGAATAGCGAGAGCTGTCCGTTGCTTTCGGAACGTTCCTCACGAGCTAATTTAGTCAAATGGTACACGTGAGCATGTGAAAAACCACGCGGCTTATTTGACGCCTTATCGCTCATTCCATACGTAACAAATGAAACAAGATGGCTGAAATCACCCACTTGGCGCCCCAATAATTAATGTTATGGTTCGATTACACAAATTCGACACGAGTGACCTAGGTGTGAAAACAAGTTTTTAACAAGAAAACAATTTGTATTAATTGTTACAAGCAACTGCGCGTGCAAGATTACGTTAACCAAAATATTTTTCTCATGTCGGTGAGTGTTCCCTCTGTAATACGCAAAGATCACTCAGGGAACGGCTAAGTGTTCCAGTGTGATACAAGGGCAGGATGTATGCTGGAATGAAGACGAGGTGATCTGCTGAAAGAATGACACTGAATAACACTCCCAGTTGGAAAGATTACGACACCTATAACTGCAATTGTGTAGTTCCCCGGCATTGTTCTTTAAAGCCGAAGCGGGCTGAGAAAAGGCAATTTGGGCGCGAAGAGATTTTCAAAATATTTCATGAAATATTGAGACGTATATTGGGGGACAAGTATAGCGGATCTCTTCATATGATATTTCGCAACCCACTGCCCCATCTGTCATGAAGTTCTTCAGCAGCTTAAATGTTGTGTCTGATAGAATCAATTCCATTTATTTATTACTCATAAACGTAAAA
>LUCH01017672.1:0-28178 GCA_013368495.1 Paragonimus heterotremus
TAATAATAATAATAATAATAATAATAATAATAATAATAATAATAATAATAATAATAATAATAATAATAATAATAATAAATGCGTTAGCTACCTTCTTCCATGAAGATCGCCACATGTTTAATCAGTAGACACGACACTGACACTATGTCCCGTAAGAAGTGTAAAGGCAGACGAGAGGAGAGTTGGAACAGAAAGGCTCAGGTCTTCCTGATTTTAGTCTCCAGCCACAAAGGCGACAGTAGCCTTGAGAGTTTTCATCCTGACCTCATATGTCACATTCCGTGAATGGGTACACAAAATGTTGTATTGCTTGTCAAAAGCGAAAAGAAAGCAATGCTGATGCGCTGAGTTGTCCAAGAACCTTGGCAGATAATCACAGTGGATTTCTTCACATGCAACGGGAGACAGTACCTAGACACAATAGACCGTTTCACACATTTTTAGGAGACAGAATGCCTGAACTCTACCTATTCAAGCGCGGACGTTTGTGAAATTCCCGCTCAATTTTAGCGCCATAGTGTACCTGAGGTCTACTCATACATTTGACTAAAGTTCACTGACATGAACTTTGAAACGTTCGCCCAGAAATGTAGAGTGAGACACCGAATAATCCGTCTGCAACACAGTTGATCGAATTGTAAGGTCGAGGCCTCGGCCAAAATCACAAAATAACTATTGAGACCAAAACAGTTATCGGAAGATTATCCTTATTTGATTCTACCCGAAAAACATAATACTTCTAATGTAACTGTGCTTCTTATTTCATTTCAGGAAACGATGGGAGAAAACACGCGCGAACCCACTTGTAATAGGATAATTCGTAAGACTACGAATCTGCGACGAAACCAAAGTGAATGAAGATTTGGGACGGTGATCGGTAAACCAAAGGGTTCATCACGACAGAACAGCTCGCGACTAGCCGATCATACAGGTAGACGACATCGTATGTATATAGTGTGTTCCAGTTGACCCACAACGTTGAACCTATGGAATATGCTTAAAAGCTGTAGTTATTCGCCTCTTGAAGAGGAACCAATGGAAGCATTGAAACCTGTAAACTGGATGCACTTGTTTAACTAAATATTGCCTAAAGTAGCGAAACTTCCCACAGGGTAAGAAATGATATCAGGACTGAGGGACGAACCATGCTACAAAGAAAAGGAAGATGAGAAGGAATTGGACGAAACGAGCTACTTGATACAGGGCCAACCGATGAATCGCTAATAACTATAGCCGGTCGCGTTCACTCGAAGGAAACAGGTCGGCACTCAGCAGCAGCATCAAAAGTGTCCTAATGAGCACCTAGATAAAACAGGTTTAACGGCCAAGTGGTAAGGAAACCGGCAGCATACAGATTTTGGCCGAGGCTTTGGAAATAATCAAACTTCTTTGTTTTACTATTCGCTCTTGATTATAAACTAATCCACGGAAGTTCCGTAATACTAAGATCATTTAGTGCCACAAGTCCATCTTTCAGTGTGAAAAGTGAAAAGTTGCCAAAAATGCCAAGGTAGCATGTTTTTCACAGCCGACAGAATATCTAACTTACCGCTATCGTAGAGAGTACTGGAACCACAGATCGGCGTAGAAATTAAAGTGATTAATGTTGTCAGTAGACCGTACTCGACTCAATAAATTCAGACTAAAACCCAGAGTGATGAAAACCATAGCGAAATGCGCTCATTCTGGCCCGAAGTCTGTCCAGCTCTTACAGAGGTTGAGGAGGATCGGATCCCAGTGAGCGTGCAACAAAACACAGGGTCGTTCTGACCCTGACCAGATTTGTATTTGGGTTGATTGCGGTCGTATCCAAGTTGGTCAACGTCGCGCTCGAGTCAGCGCAATTATTGTGGGCTAACGATGTTCTCTTTACATTTCAGTTTATTTGCACCTACCGATATAGCAGTCCACAAGTAAAATAGACAAACTCTAGTATTATTCAGCTGCAGTCGTATTTCTCACAAATATATCCCACCGTCATCGTCTTTAGCGCGCAGTGTTAGGCTTTAAACGTTTATTCATAATGTTTTAAAAATGCTTTCCAATGCTTTCAAAATGTTTTCAATTCGGATCACCACATAGTTTAATGGAGACGACTGGAATAACCATCCTAACACAGACTTGATTTGAATAGAGTAGTCAGAAGGCAAATTACGATATGAATTCATTTCGCACAATTCCGTCAGTCGTAAACGTTCTGACTATTACATTCAAATGGTTAAAAGGGACTCAATGTTTTCAAAACCAAACAAGACTTAAATGAAACGGTCAAAAGTACAAATCAGGCTGGATCGTGATTGGCACTCACGGTCAGACCCACGGTAAACAAAGTTTGACAGTCAGTTGTTTTTATGCACATAGGACCGGCTTTTGACGGCTGATAAACAGAGCTTCAATATAATTGAGAAGTTGTGAGGTGTGAGCGTCCATCAAGATCTTAAACGAAGATGCGGTGTTGACACTGTGACCTGTGGTCGATAAGTATCTTGCAATGGATGAAGCGACGTTTCATCCTCGCTGAATGTTACACATTGGCGGGTTAGACATTGCTACTCAACCAGTTTGGGATATGCTCCTTGGCCCTTGTTTCAAGCATCCTTTCTGTTCTACCAGTGTATGCAATGGCTGGTAGAAAACATAGGGGTTGCTTTTTTGACCGGGGGTAGAGATAACCTAGTGGTTTGTGTGAGCAGGATAAGCTTTGCTGCATTATACACCTGTTTTAGCGCGGCGCTGATCATCTTACCAAAGGTGTTCAACAGACTATCCCCTTTGGAGAGGAGTTTGGTGTAAACATCTTTTTTGGGGACGTCCAAAGTTGTATTTTTCGCAGGAGTAAATTTGCTTCATTTCTGAATGAAACGTTCGGGGAAATTGTTAACACGAAGCATTTCATACAACACCGTTTGCTCGCCTCGTAATCTGCCTTGGGAGCATATTCTTGATGCTCTGTAAAACAGTGTGCGTACTAAAGATCTTTTGTATGCAACAGGAGCAAAACTCATGAAATTCATGTATTTTCCCGTCCCTGTTGGCTTATGGTATAGAGAACGTTCGATACAACCGTCTGAACGGCGCCTAACCAGGATGTCCAAGAAGGGCAAATTGTTCGCACCCTCGTACTCAACTGTGATTGACATATTGGGGTGGGCAGATTTAAACGCTTGGATCGTTTTTTCTACTTGTTTCTTGTCCTGTCCGAACAAGAACATGTCGTCAACATGTCGTTTGTAGAGTTTTAATTCGTCTCCAACTGGAAGCAATGCCTATTCAACTTTGGCCATAAACACATCTGTTAAAACAGGGCCGACTGGGGTCCCCATAGCTACTCCATCTGTCTGTTGAAAGCCCTTATCCGGAAAATAGAATACCACATTTTCAGTGCATAGTAAAAATAAACGCTTCAAATAGTCAACGGGAATTGGGTGAAGAATGGAGTTGGATAAAACGAAATCACCCATAAAATCAATCGTTTCGTGAAGTAACACGTTCGTGAATAAAGAGCTAACATTGTGTCCTCAGCAATATTCAGGTCTCCAATAAATGGTATCAATTCAAAAGTGTCTTTTAACGTATGCACACATAGCTTCCGTCGGAGCGGTTTAAAATGTCAACCAGCCATTTTGCTAGCTCACGATAAGGTGAATCGTTCATTGCCAGAATGGGCCGCATGGGATTACCCGGTTTGTGGGTTTTAGGTAAACCATACAGTTGTGGAGTTTTAACATGCGATATTGTCGTTCATTGATGAAATCATGCAATAAAAGTACCTGTAATTTATGGGCTATCTGTTTCTGTACTAACAAGAGGTAGTGCGGTTCATTTGCGGGTCTGAATTTCCTGGAATCCCCGAGAATTTCTTCCCCTTTTTCATATATTCCTGACGATTCATTATCACAGCACCGGTCCCTTTATCTGGCTTTAGAATGACAATATTTTCATCCTTCTTCAGTTGTTGTAGTGCTTCCAGGTGTTCATCAGTTAGACAACACTTCTGTTGTATTGGAGACCGTTGGAAGTTGTATGACAAATCAACTAACTTGGCCTTTGGCCAACTGTCATTATCCGCTGATGTCGGAACCAAAACATTTAACTGAGCATACAAATTCTCAAATTGTGCCTCCACTAGGGTTTTATTTGTACGTCTTTGAGGCATTTGAAAATTCGGTCCCATTGAGAGTGCTTTAACTGATATGACTGTCATAACATAACCGTTTATGTAACCATTCATGACGGAATGATAGCTGATAAGGTAAAAGTAATAACTTCTTTTGCATATTTTGATTAACAATAAAATAGTCAAGACTGTAATGTGGCCATGTGTTACTTGTGTTTCCAACTCAGTCTTTCCCATTCTCTTCTCGAACATTCTAGGTTTAATCATCGAATTGTTTGTTTAATTGCTTGTGGTACGCCACCTGCAAATTGGAGTATCTACAAAAGGCAGTGCAGAATGTTTAGAAAATTTTCAACTTTGGAGGGTGAAGTGGCCTCATCAACCATATTATAAAGATGACGAAGAAGATGATGACACCAAAAGTAAGTATTGATAATAGCAAAAAGGTGCAAAAAGTGGGCGTACAGATAAGACGAGAGACGTATCGATAGAAATAGAACGACCCACCGACAAGTCGAGGTCTGTTGAATTACAAAGGTCACCACACAAAAGACTGGCAGCTCCAGGGAGTGACTTCGGGCGAAGTCGAACACATAATTCCAAATGCCGCATAATACGGCAGTGTTGAGCATAGTGTGTCGGCAGATATGCAGACATAAATAAATTCACATTGCGACTGATTTACCAATCACAAAATCCACTCAAAATGAGATGACTGAAAGTGAAATCGATCAGATTAAAAAATGACACTGTTTTCAAACAAGGGTACTGATGAATTTAATAAAATGGCGTGTACAAAACGTAGAAAGTGAAGTGTAAGGTAAATCCGTGAGCTGTGAACGTTACAAAGGCTTATCGAACAGAGAACTTGATAGTGATTACGAAACATACAGTAATTAACTACTCGTATGAGGATGAAAAATCCTGTTGGTACAGCATACTGGTTAACAAGAAAAGAGAACAGGAGTTTGAAACCACGGCAAACATCACAAAAGTTTTTAAGCAGAACACTTAAACAGAAACGAAGTGTGTAACACAAAGTACCACTCACACTCACTTTGAGAATACGGATCTGTATTACATATCACTTGAAGTTTTGCAAAAACCCACTACAGATTTCTTGCTGACGTCAAAATTTAGACTGTGTTTCTGAGAAACGCTCAACCCTAGTAACTGTTTCTGCCCTACGGGTTGTCGGAACGTGGAGTAACCCAAACACTAAGATTAACTTTCGACTGTCTTTTGAATGTACAATCTATTCACAGCCCTTTTTCCATTGGGAATACTTATCCGTTTACTTCCCAAATGTTTTATTTGACGCATACGTTTCAGTTCAACGCTAGACTTCAGTGAACTTATCAGCAATATAAAAAAATCAGTTTACAACGATAAAAATGTAATGAGAAGACGCGAAATGCACATAGTTAAAGACGACTCGTCAGGCTAGTGAATCCACCCGTTCTTTCTCCTCTTTCCTTTTGTTCTTCGCATCTTGAATCCACCATTGAAATTTTCCTTCGACAGTTACCTGCGATACTTCAACAAACCGATGTTTCATAATAGATTCTACAATGTACTCTAGTCACTTGTTCAACCTGCAACTTATCAAAGATTGTGGACGTGGAGGGCGTTACTGCCAATGAGAGGCGGTTATTCATTCATCGTTAAATGATAACTATTTCTATAGTGTCCGTCATAGTTTACCTCATCATACTGCCAATGCAATCACTGACCGATTTACCACCCAATTAGTAAAGACAGTTAACCTAAAGACGCTAGGGTAAAATGAACGCGGAGCCCTCGAATTACTTCACATCATCTGGTGATACCTCAAAACGTTGAACGCAAGACGGATGACGTGAACTTTCTCACGCAAGTAAATGTTTTGGGAAATCCAGCTATTCACCCTGGCCTTAAGTTGTGACAAACCGTCCTTGAAAATAGACAACGAAGCTGAAGACGTCCAGTGATGTTTGAATGAAATTATCACCCTCTATGTCATCTAATCTACTATTGATGGAGTATTGTGAAAGTTTGAGGATTTCAAGGATGCCTTTGTCAGATATTTTCACGCACAATGAGAGTGTAGTGAGCAGAGAAATATTATCAGAAACGATTACCTTCCTGTCAATTCTCTCTGTTGTACCTCACGATGAGGGACAATGAAGAATGGAAGGGCCTCTTATAGACGAACCATATCGTCGAAATGTCTTCATATCACACTACTTATTCAGTAGTAGTGTGACTAATGAAACCTGGGATATTTTCTACAAATGATAAAGGTAATTGGCCAGAAGAAGGCATTTGGCGTACGCGTCCTTCAAAAATGGTGGCGGCGGGTAATTTTAAATACCTACCGGATGTTTTCTTGGACAGAATACCGTCTAACCCCTATGTAAACCTGGAACTAACCGCAGGTATTCTGCGTAAAATACATTAAATTATGTTAGAAACATATGCTTTATGCTCCATCTGACAATTTATGAGGTCAGTGAAATCGGTGGAGTCTATGTCTGCTATCTGCTCCGCAAAACTTTCATAGCTGCATGTCGTTTCGAAACTACCTGAAGATGGATAGTTTCAAAAACAGAACCTACCAGTTATTCGATGTATGTTCAACGTTTACAATTTGCTCCCTCATGAATCGGGTGATTCCTCCAAAAACAACCCATTGTTTTGCTTACTTCTGACTCCAGGTCACAAAGTGTAACGTGACTTGGCAACCCACTACTCGCGTGCAATTTTAAACGTTCCGTTTCGGAGCTCGATCATGTGAAGCACCTGAAATGTTGAAAGTTATTAAATACGAGTCAAATGTATTACTCACCATAAAACTTGAAACAGAACAACAACTGATGGCAAATATCTCTTGTGACAGTGGGGTAAAAAACATGTTATTATCATTCAACGGTAAGGGTAACTCTTTGCACTGAAGTTGCTCCCGATTCACTCACAAGTTATTCAAATATAGATGACAACTGAAGTACATTTTTAACCTGGATGACAGCAAGCACTTATCCAGTGAACCACGGTAAACTGAGATCCCGTGAATATGGACACTTCTTTCCTTAAATGTGATTAGGACATCAGGCAGCTGTGTGCTTAACACCATATTACTGAGCTGCTTCCACATGTAAAGAAAATTTGGAAAACCGACTGCAAGGCAATTTTGCAATAAATCGTTTGGTGGAAGATTCAGTAACATGCAGTGCGGTAGTTCCAAGGAAAAGTTTGACCTGTATATATTTTCTATTCTGCGCATAAACTCACCGGCGTGGGCGGATTAGCCGAAGGCACCGAAGTATGCAATGTCTGCATGTACGACTCAAACACACTATTGCTATCACTATAAATTGAGGCTAGTGCATCATCAATTGTCTTAACTATCATGGAATGTGTTTGGTGACTTGCTGTGCTAGTCGTCGATCTGTTTTATCTGTGTAACCGTCATTGTAACTGCAAGTGAACTGGTACACAGCATAGGTGACAGAAGAGATTGACAAACTGCTTTCCCGATTGCGATGAACTGTTACTCCGATGATTTCAACTAAGCGTTACTGTGCAGCCGCATACGTTTGAGCTGGAGCAGACCTTGGTTTGTGCCTTATGTTGTTGATTAGGTGGTTACTCTTTATTCATTCTTTGGGCTGTATGTATGGGTACGATGCTTTTTATCACCGTATTATTTGTCTCGATGAACCTATCAGTGTACTCATTTGCTAGTAAGCTTTGTATCAGCAACTGCTGCTCTATCTGCAGTTTGTCATGAGTACGCATACGCCTGGTTTTATGAATCAGTGTCTTAACCAACCCCTTTTGTATATAATGGGAGCAAAGCTGGAAAACTGAAGATAATGACGACCCCATGTCGCTTTGCAGTGAACTGACTGCTGTAGCATGCCAAATGCAGGTCTATTAATAAATACACCAAAAATGGAACTTTTGTCCAATTTAACTTTGTGAGATAAAAATAGGTTGGATGAATGTTAGTAAGGAAGCTCAAATAAATCAAAATGAGAAACATCAATAGAAACTGAAATGTCGTCAACGTAGCGTTTGTATAGTACCGATTTGGCTATATAATCCGGGACTTGGCGCTCAATCATTCCTGACATGTCCGCTTGTGTTGGACCTGACGGATTATCCATAGCAACAACGTCTTTAAAAATCGGAGCGAATGTTTTCAGTGTAAGATGAAGTAAAATTCGTGAGTAATGACCAGATATTATAAAATGTTTTCTCACGTTAGACATATATTTGTGGAATCAAGAATTTAAAAATATTACGTGATACTAAGGAGAATGTAGATTAATCTTGTGGACTAGGATGAATCAGATATTTTTTTGGCAGAACTTTCTATGTGGAATTGATGATCTTGTGTTAGTTAATAAAATATGTAACATTAGCAAACAGACGCTATCATGTGGCTGGGAAACAGTTCGACTATCAGCTTTTTCCAGTCTGACTACTACCAAATTGTGTTGTTGATTTACCCCCCTACGGTAGACATATGGACTGGGATGAATATTTAACAACACGGAAAGGTTGTTAAGTGATTCGTTAAGAATTTTTATGGTAGCAGAAGAAGCACGAAAGACAACGTGATATTTTTATACAACTATCTGAAGGACCCGGGTTAAATATGGTTTTTGTTCTTCTAACATTTTGTTTGCTTATCCCGACCGCTCTAGAGTGCACAGCTTTTGCATAGCGAACAATAACCACATAAAGCCGGACAAAATTACGTATGATTTATGAGAGTAGCAGGATGATGGGATTATTACGAGCATGCATTTGTATATGCATACGTGTTTTCTCGCTCACCTGTAAGTTTCAAACATAACTATGTGTAATACCTATCCTGAAGGAGTCATTAATAAGCTTCAAAATCTCAACCGATATCTCTAAAGATGAAATCAATAATCTGGACAAATTCGAATGGTGCGTGGCATAATATCACGCGATACAGAGGGTTTTTCATTCAGGTGTTATTAGGTCAGTTTTCAAAGATATCGTCCTCAGCCAAGCAGAGTTTGGAAATTGAAATGACGTTCGTTAACGTTAAAAATGTTTCTAATTGGCGTGTTTCTAATTGGCATATATTTTTACTGGCACTAATTGCATGTGAAAGTTTTTTCCAAATATATGAATATTTCTTTAGAAAAAAAAATTGCAACGCAGTTTTTCGACTTTTAAAAGCCGAAATGCTAAATTCTTTTTTACTAAGACTGCACTTTGAATTATGTTGCAAGCGGATCACAAAATTAACGGCAAAGCTATTTTCATATACCAGATTATACTTGAATGTGGGGTTTAGTTTAAGTCACCGTAACCACAGCAGATCGATTGCAAACTTCTGACAACGCTCTGTGTGGCTCAATGAAGATGGGTTGATCAATAAGCTCTTGGTGAATTCACTTAGGATGCTTTTTAGAGCGCGCCCGTCACATTTGCGCACGTGAGTGCATATGAACAAGCAATGATCGAACTGGGGTTCTATGCATAGTTTACAAAGATGTAGCAAAGCTGAAGGAAGAAGAAAGAACGTGTGCTTAATGTGGCTTATTGTCTATCTAGCTTTAGCTAATAGGGAAGATATGTTCAACGAAATTGTTTTTAAATAATGTGTCCCCAGGTTTTGTACTGTTTTGACAGTTATTGTACTGCGACCATTCGGCTTTATAAAACCTTCTGATATATGACGATCGCGCGTGACAGTGTTTGATTTTTTGGTTGGAAATTTTTGTCAGCCAAGTTTGACACCTAGACTCTAACGACGTAAAATATTTCCCTATATTATCTAAACAAGAAGTGAGATTGCCAGAAGACACTTGATGAAATGAGGATGATGACGTGGACAATTTTGGTATCATCACCGAATATAAATAGTTCACATACGTGAGAAAGATTAGAGGTACCAGGACGTTTTTTTCACTCATCCCACCGATGACTGGTCCGGACATTCAGTACCTCTTATTTTCAATGTTCTTGTGCAATCTTTGTGGTATGAAACAAACCAGCCGAGCAATTGATCACGTATAAAAAAGAGATGTTATTCCGGTCAAAAGACGCTTATGAGGCACGTGATCAAAAGTCTTTTCCATTTCCAATAGTATAATAATAATGGGTTCTCCAGAAACAGCGGATTTTGTAACATGGTTAAGAAATTTCAGCTGGCAAGTCTTGTAGGAACGTTTTTTGAGAAACCCATGCTGGGAGTGGTTTATTAGATGTTGCGATAGTAGGTATTCAAAACTGTGGGATTTTATTATCCTTCCCAACGCCCCAGAAAATACTGAGATATAGCTAGTGGGACGATAATCGATAATGTCTTCTCGTGAGCTACTTTTGTGTCGGAGCTTAACGATGAAATTGGTGAACTGACTGCTCGAAATGTGACGCCATCGATTACTAAACTCTATTTGATAGCAGGTCTAAAAGTTGACCCATTAAACTCACTCAGGCTACTGTTGAGCAGTCGAAACCCAAATTTACTGACCTTCTGCAAAGCGATGTTCATCCGAACTTGCCAGCCGAGGTTATGTGTGCAAAAGTGGTTAAGGCAACCTATCTGGTCGTTAATACATAATACTTGGTGTGTTTGTAGGCTTGCCTAGTTTCTGCTTGTCCATATATGTGTGACATATATAATTGGAATGTTTTGCGTTTGCGACCGGTGAGAATTAACGAACCGCTGACATCTCACAATATGTACCTTCGTTCCCTTAGCCGTTGTGCTTCCTTTCACTCGTACGCTGAAGTCGGTCAACGGCTTTCTGGTTGATGTGCAAACAAACCAGCATTCGCTACAGCCCCAGAAAGGGTTGGGGAAGGGTTTTGCAAACGGCTGGTCTCTATGATCACCAGCAAAATTGTGGGCGACCGTTTTGATCTAGTTGGGTATGATGGTTCCAGAAGTACAGAAATGAAATAATTGACTTAGCTCAACCCCAGAGCTAGTTTCGTCGCAGTAGTAATAACACCCGAACTGGGAAGATCAGGTAGATACCTCTCCAGTGCAACTGTTAACAATGGACTGAAAATCGGAAACTGTGACTTGACAAAAACAAACGTTTATTAAAGCGTATCCAGTGATACCTTTCACAGAAACGTCAGAAGTTTCTATAATGAGCGCCTTCAGGCAATTTGCGAAACCAACAAGAATGAAGGTTCAACGCTACCAATGTACACAATAAATGAGTGTTCAATGCAATTATTAACTAGTTAGGTTTATTTAATGGTCGATAGGATCAACTTAACTAACAGCAAGAGCAATAGACTGAAATTCACAACTCAAGTTATTCCCGGCACAATTGGAATGTGTAATAAAGGATGTCGAACTATGACAGAACGGATTGAATGTGGCTGATTTTACCACACCTGTGACACGCAGCATTACGAAATCGACAAGGCAATCGAGAATGTTTGCTACCACATGACTTACAACCGTTCCACTGACAGGTAGCATTTGGATGAGGTGCAGGTTAATGATCATCAATTGCATTTCCAGTATTTACTTTTTCAGACAGCCGCCTTTGCTGACCTTCTGATCATCTCACGTTGTTGTTGTATAACACTATCGATTCATCTTTCACACCACCTTTGACATCCTGATACTGTTCGCATAGTGTTCTAGCTGACTGGAGAGTGAAATCCGGATGCATTAAAAGCTTCCGTTGTAGATCACGCAAATTTATTCCGGTAATCAAATGGTTACGGAGTTGAATTTGTAATAGGTCTTCCAGATTACACCGAGCTGCTTGAGTCAGGAGTTCGATAATGAAATGTCTGATATCCTGTTTTTTTCCTCACGAGGGTACTACACTTGACCTGTTCAGCTGTTTCAAAATTTGCAGGTTGTTCTTGTGAAAGCAGTAGTTTTTTCGGAGGTTCTTGGGGAAAAGAAATTGATGAATCAGGAAATGGGAGGTTTTTCACCAAGTCGACGCATCTTTACCAATTACGGTGAGGAGATGGACGGCTGTTTTTCTGCCCTCAGCTCAGTATATTTCGAAGCGTTCTAAATAATCTCCGCTTTCTCTCAACAAATTACGAATATTCAGAATTTCAAGTGAACAGGAATCCATCGTAGAAATTTACAGAAGTCTGCGACGCTAATCGTGGTGGTTTCAGAAATACATAAGTGAAGTAGTTAACCTAGCTCAACCCAAGAGCTAGCTTCGACACAGCAGTACTACTACTCAAACTGAACAAATCAGGTATTTATTTGTCCAGCGCAACCATACATCCTATTGTTAACAATGAATTAAAACAACGGTAATCAGGGATTAGTTTAGTGACAATCAGCAAGGAATCTCACTTACTTAAAACCTTGTCCCATTCGTAATCTAACCCTGTCCTTCGTACGTGTTGCGATCTACAAAAACGGTGTTTCATACTGTTTTCAGTAATTTTCTAACTGGATCTGGGCAATTTACACCAACAGCTTCGAACCTGTGTACTACTCACCGAGGTAGCTGAAAAACATTTGGAATACGTTCTATTAGGCCTACATCTATTAAAACATTCCATTGATAGATTGTATTTTATATCCATTACCTTGTACAACCAAGTGCGCTCAGAACAAGTCAACTAATTCCCACTAACATTGGAGGAATCACGGGCGTTTATTAGTCTCATGGAGTAGAATCCTGGACTTCACCTTTTATTCTAAGCTGCGATCGAAACTAGCAGTGGCGCACAAAGTGGATTTAAATTATGTGGCGGAGCGTGCTGCTGTGTTGTTAACGCCATTTTGGTTTTCCCCTGTGTAAGTTATGTGTATAGCCTACCGAGCTTCTGGTTCATGCTTGTTCATGTTATTTACTTTGCCAGAACTATTGTTGGAAACCTATATTTCGACAGAACTCTGTCCCTGCTGTCTTCACGTTGGTCAAATTTGGTTCATGAGTGTAACTGTCACAAAGAGTCAAACTCGCCGGCCTGTAAGCTACATTATCTTTGTATCGAAACTTACTGTAGTTAGTTTATCCAACACGTATTGACTAAACTTGCACGGACTCCCCAACCATGGGGTCATCGACCGAAGTTACCAGAGTAGTTAACGTGTGTCGCCTCGAGGCAATCGTTCAATCTGACTGTTACTAACACGCAAATGTGGACGAATGTTTGGTTGTGAGAATTCAGCCGCAGGCAATACGAGATCTGTGGCGCAGCGGTGGACACGGTTGCCTCAGGAGAACGAGGTTTGAGTTCTAGTCTCGACTATAACAAGGATGTGTACCATTGACAAGTTCTGTTAACAGCGAACCTCAAATACCGTGCCTCCGTTCAAACAGGGCTAAATGAAAAGTCCGCGGTAATGAGTTAGCTAAGATCAATTATGAATGGCGTTCTATTTATGTATGAAGTAAAATCCCCCACTAATTACCAGTGAGCAAAAATGAAATACATGCGAATTTCAATTCCGAAATCCCGAAGTTCAAAACCGGTTCGTTTAAGATGAGTCACATACCCTCATGTGATCAGAATGTACGAAATGTTACCATGTAACACATCACGTGATTTGCTTTTTCTGAATGCTTTGATCAAGTTCATAACAGTAGTGATGATTTCATTTGAACTCATTTATGGCGAACGATCCTGTGTTGGGTGTATCATCCTTAGACCAAACACGACATAATCAATAGGGAATTAGTTCTGAAGTCAGGAATCTGTGGAGGCTTGTCCAATGTCAATCTAGTGTCGATTGGGAATTACAGGTATGGTTAGTGTGATGTTACGTTACTTGTTTCAATGACAGTAGGGAATGGAAGCTTCATTGTTTAAACACAACACTGTTACTTGTACAGATTAGGGTTTCAAAGCCGGATTCCGGTAACTCTTACAGCGGCCAGGGTACAGCAGACTCATACACATAATATAATCTAGATCGCAGAGTCGTTTTGCCGGAGTAACGACACTGAATATTTTCTCATCTTTTGAGGCGACTGGACGCAAGTGAGATAGCAATTAACCTGTCATATGTGATGTATCTGTCACCCCTAGTGTAGACGCAATAAAATTCACAACCGACGGGCTTGTCTTACAAGATCGAATATCTGTCCAGATTGGTATATGTGCGATAGATGAAGTCCTAAAAAAACAGACCATGAGCTTCCCAGCAAACTATACGAAAGAAATAATTTACTTGCATAACGACTTAGTAGTGTAGAATTGGTGCAAAAATGGAATACTCCAAGTAGGATAGTCTGATTGGTGAAACTTTGACGGAACAAACGTGAATTAACGTCTGGTACAACAGGCCTTCTAAATGTTTCATAACTGAGAACGACATAAGTTCCTTTGAATTTTCAAATAACTTACAGTTGTGGTCACGTCCGGGTACACTCATTTTCCACATTTTGAAGTCCGTCACTGCTTTTAGCATTTTTTTCGTGTGCGTTTCACGATCACGGTAAAGTAACTAAAGAAGGTACAAAAGTATCATTAAGTTTTTAACGTATGGAACGTTCATACCAGGCGAAATCCACCAATGCACGTTAACTGTGTACGACGAGGACTGCTGCTAAGTTCCCTCGGGAGAGTGATTTCACCAAGCATAAGCCACTTTTAAGACAACTTGTTGGGTCGAACTCTGTTGTGACCATTAGTCGTGTGAAAGAGACACACAATGAAGGTCTACGAACGAGGATATGCAGGATAGCATACACCTGCAGCAGTTGCTTAGCTATGGTGAGTAGAATCATCAAAAAGTATGATTGTGTCCAAGGTGTGCACACGTCGAGTACTGTTTAATTTTGGCACTGCAAATAGAATGAGACAAATGCCAACGTTCAAGGGAAAATTTTTTGATTGTTGCACACGGCGATATGTCTAAGGAAGTAAGGTATGTATGTATAATCCCCAGCCTCGCAGAAATCTAGCCAATGGAAGCCTGGTGACTTTCCTGACCCAAGTGGTTCGAAATTAAACTAAACGCCAGCAGGAGGACGTGCACCATGTTCTAAATTGATTAATGACAACTTTAATTGGCTGTATGCCACATGGGAAAATATTCTTAGATGACTCCTTGCTAATTTGTTCCGTTGGATAAGCTGTTCAGTGCTGGGAGAACGTAACGAAGTTGGAAGTTCATGTGTCGAATTTTTACTCCAATATTCCATCACACATGCCTTTGGCGTCAAACGGCTGCCACTCGACTGACTACTCTATTCGGTTTCTCTGCATTACCAAAACTGAAATCTCTTGAAAGGCAGGACTGTTTTTCTCGATAAAAAATTAGTCATTTATGGTAGAATATTTGGACAGAAACCGTTTTGTGAAATGTGATCCTTGAAACGTTAGTCCACGATCCACTGTCTAGATGTCATTATCAGAGGCTGTCTTCTACAGCGAGCAACACGGCCTCCTCCGCGGTCGCTCGTGTACTGCGACCTTCCTGCTAACTGTGGACCCGTTGACCTCCACTGTTGACAGAGAAGATAGGATTGATGCTAATTGCTTTGACTTTGCCAAGGCTTTTAATCATGTGAGTCATTCCATCTTACTCGACAAGCTCTACCGTTGTGGTATCAGAAGTAGCGTTCTCCACTGTCTCGAATTCTATCTACCAAGCCGTTCCTTCAATGTGTGAGTTGGTTCATCCCTATCATCTGCCAGATTCAGCCCCAGCGGGGTTCCTCAGCGCTCCATCTTGGGGCCACTACTTTTCCCTAACGCCATTAACGACTTACCATCTGAAGTATCATCCTCGTTGACGCTGTTTCCCGATTATATTAAAATCTAGCTTACCGCCCGTGATAGATTTGATGTTGGCGTCCTACAAACTGATGTTAGCGCCTTTTACCAGTAGTTTAAAACAAAATTCATTGGGATTAATGTCAGATATAAGCATAGCTTCCCATATTCCACCGGCGGGGTATCGCTCAACGTTAGAGACAGGGGTAAAGACCTTGGCACTATCGTGTTGCCCAACCTCTCGAGTTCTCCCAATACTGAAATGAGCGTCAAGAATGTTAATAGCGCACTAGCGCTTCTGAAGCGTATGTCTGAAAAATTCCAGCGATCATGTACAACAGCTTTATTCGTCCTCATCTCGAGCAGAGGACCCTTGTTTGACCTCGTCACTTACAGAAGGACAAACTTATTTTGTAAACTGTTCAAAGGCATGTGACGAAAGCAGTTCGTCGGTTGTGTGCAAATCCCCGATGTGAGCGGTTTCACTAACTAAATCTCTTTACCTTGGAATACTGCATAGATAGGCGACCCAGTATTGGCATTCATGATTTTGTATATCCGAAATTATCCGTACAGATCTCTGCTCACTTCTGTGAACACTAGCTCCCTCAGTCCTTGAAGCTAAACAATCAGTACAACAGATTCAAGCGTAGTCACAGCCTTTCAGCTGAACCCGTTGAACGGGTGTGAGAACAACGGAAAAGGAGTATCGCAGTTCATGGTGGTTACGCTTAAAATAGAAATTTTATTTTTACATTAATGTACCGCCACCTACATCAGGCCAAAACTTTTTAAACGCCTTCTTTAAGTCTCTCGTTTACTAAGACTCATAATGTTTAACACGAGCTTCGTTATCAAGAGTAGTAACCAAATGTTTTATATGAGAGAACTACACAAGACCAGAAGGTCCACGTGGCGCATCTGCATGATTTTAATAGTAATGAGACAAGTCAACTGGTTATAAACGAATTCGCAGTTGTTAACGTTGACCTTCGTTCAGTACCTTCACACCTGTAATCATATGATACTTTTGAGTACGGCAGGATTAATCAAGCAAATATGCACTGAAGTGTTGAGCGCGAATGCATGTCGATGAGTTTGTGTTTCATATTCTTTCTCCCGGACTGCGTAGGACGGTGATCCGAGTTAGTATTCGTTGACTTTACGAATCATCGATTCGTTTTAGCCTGCGCATGCAACCAACGAGCAAAAAAGTTGTACTGAAGTCGATCGCACTAATGTAGCTTCGTGATTTTTTGACGAGTGAAAAACCAATCACGTTAGCTATCACTGACTGGTAAGTAACCAGTAGCCAACGTCTCAAGAATAAGCATCGGACGTGTTAAGAACAGACGAATATACATTTTGCGAATCCAACTACCTCCAGTTTATCTACACTGAATGTCTCAACTTTGTTCAGTATATCTTCCATCTTCCTAAAACAAAAATTACAACACCATCCCTGTAAGTGACAAGAGGCTCGGGTGTAATAAATACCGCAACGTTACCTTTGGAACGCCGAATGATGTGTGGACCGATTGGATCCTAGCAACCAAAATAAGCTGGATCAGTTATTACGGTGATATTACCAGTGGGGGGAGTTATAATAAACCCCAGTTGTTCATGCTGGCAAACAATATAACAACAATATAACAACAATAAGCGCCAGAATGTCTGGCGTGTCCAGGATTATCGTCAGCAGCAAACACATCGATTGATGCAGGGAAGCATATACAATACCGGTAGATCAATGTTTCCCAGTGGTACACACATAAATGGTCAATACTGCCAGACTAGTCTGAAACAAAGCACGATTGAAGAAGGGAATTGGTTGATAGGCCTTTGCATGGTGATGTCTCGAGTCCCTAGATCGAGACGCAGAACAGCATACATATTGCCTAGATAGGAAACTTCACCGAGAAATGCCTAGTAGACACCGTTTCGTTCGGGGAAACAACTGGAGGATGTGTAATAGCCATGGATGATCACCAAAAGGAGCCTGACAAACAATGCCTGAACTGAACAGTCGTCCGCTGACTTGAACTAAACATACAACAACGATTTGGAAGGTATTCGGGAGAACTTTTTAGCCTAGTGCGAGAATCTTTAAGATTCGCAGTGTTTTCAACTTCAGTGGAACTTCGCTGCCTGACTTGAAGCGGTCCATTGATCGCTGACGAAGGAGCACACCTGTCTCATATTGTTAACGTACTAGCGTACATTTGATCCGAGAATGAACAGGTAATTTAGAAAGTATGATAATCAAAGCACATCTCAGTTGTTTGATTTTTTAAGTAGTTGTATATTACATCACTGGCGTATCTACCGATCTTAACAATTCAGTTTCATTCCGAATAGCAGATGTACCATTGGAATAAGAGCTGGTCACTTACATTTACATATGAGTAAATGCATCCTTTGAGGTCCGTTATAATCGCGATTCATTATAGGCCCAGAGATCTCCAGTCATATCCTCAATGATTTGTGAATTATAAAAAGGTGACAAGTCTTGCTGGTGCTACGTTTTCTTAACTTCTACCGCTTGAATTCAGCCAACGGTACAAATAGTAAACACAAGTCATATTGGATTACTATTCGATTTGGTGACGGAACACTTGCAAGCTAATAACCCAGTTCGGAGAACAACAGAACTACAACGGTAACTTCCACATCTACAGCTACAACTATTTTCAATCACTACCCGCTTCAGTTTTATTCTTTCTTGAGCGCTTTCCTCCCAATTAGCATAAAACATGCTCAGTTCTTTAAAATGGGCGATTAACTCTCAAGCGCGCGTGGCTCTCCTTTGGTTTATATCTTCTTTTGCAATATTTACTTCCAATTATACAGCAGGTCATTTCAAGTCTAACAGTACCCACTCTTGATCGAAGCTTTCGTATCTAGATAAGCTATTCGGATAACTCAATTGAGAAGAAAGCGCACACCTACTTGATTCAATGAAACCAGTAAAGTCAACCCAACTGAAAAGTTCTGATCACCAGATTATCGTTCGGAGTGAGCGAATTGATTCTTTCTATTTTCCTTTAGAAATGATAGGGTTAGGTGAACATTATTCACACACGACTGTGATTTAGCTTTTGGACATTATTAATCATTTACACCTCATGTCAGGTTGCTGGTGCTGTGGTTAACAGGCTAGTCTCACAAGTAGGCCTGTTGAAGTTCAAATTCTAGTTTGAATGAGAATAAGCACTATTGATGAACTCTAACGCGAGCAAAATCTCAGTCTAGTGTTTTTATCCGAAGTAGGCCAACCGAGGTGTTTATCTGAATGCAAAGGTTGTGATCGAGTGTGAATGATGTTCACTCTGAAATAATCAAAATCCTCAAACTTTCATTAAATGTTTAATGGTTATGTTCATTGATCGAATGTTTCCTCGCCTACAGAATGAATTAGAGATCAAGTCTAATTTGAAGTGTACGTTTAAGCTTCCTGGTCGTTGATAGAATTTTCGATCTCTTACCCATTGATAACCGATCAACCGATGTATCTGACATCTGACAACAGAAATTAAGCACTACTCAAGTTCTAACGCAGTTATCCTATTATGGTAGACGTTTCAGTCCTTTCCTTGTTTGTTGTACGATAAGTTACTATCGGATTGACAACTTTAGCATGAGTTATGAGGGTGAACCTCATAGATGTTGTTCACTTTCGATTGTGATGTGTCCACTCCAAATAAAATTCGTTGTTTAAAAGTGACCATTAACAAAGTCGTAAACAACTATTTCAGCACTTTTGAATAAGAGACGGAAAGTTGTGCAGATCCCAGAATGGTAGTCCACGTAGAGATTCATTAGAATACATGATTGCGTTTATTTGGGTAGCAGGAAGGCATGTTAGTTTTCTTAGCTATATCAATAGGCTGAAACTGGTCAGTCTTTTATGATGGTTTGCAAACTCGTAAGAGTTGTTTATCATGTTCAACTACAATCTTTAGTTGTTTTCGCATAGCGTGTATTTGTCAATAGAAAAAGTCTATGTTACTTATAACCCACCTGATAGGTTAAACATTAGCAGAACAGATATTCTGAGCACACATACAGAAAGTGTGGGTTAACTAGGAAATCCACACCAGTTTTGTATCATTACGAGACGGCAATTACCCACTCACAACTACTTATAACATCAAACCGAAAACTGAGTATATACATTACGGAACTAAATACAACAACATACAGTCTTTGAAAAATGGAGTTTATGGTGGCAGTCATTCAAGATGTACCTGTCTCACGATCTACTCGTTGTTGTTTTTCAGTCATTCCCTCAGGTTGCGATTAATTTGCAAACGTTTTATCACCCTGGTAACTGCATGTGAAGGGGAGCAATTTCTTAAGGATTTCCTTTCTTATAATGTTGACTGTAGATTCAAGGAATAAAACATAAAACGCATCGACCTGTCAAGTGTTCAAGCTGTCAAGTCCCAAAGTCCATCCAGGTAAGACAGCAGCAAAAATGGCAGATGGTGCAACTGCTGATCAAGTACTCCCTTATCTAAAAGATGCTGCCCGAGATCGATTGGTGAGTTCATTACCCTGTTTAGTAATCGCTTCAGACACATGTTCTGGTGCGACCAACTTTTACTTCGATTACCATACATCAAATAATTCGTGTACTTAAGAAGTTTTCTTTCTACTACTCGTTGTCATATTTTTTTAGTCGGTTCGGTGGTTTTCAGAACCACTGTTGGATGCTTCATGGCATATGATAGAAGGTTCCAAATGCACAATAGGGTCAAAGTACCTTGATTGTGTCAGTATAGTCGATGGAACTGGCATAGAATTTGACAGATTTGGTTTTGGCGTACACTTCTGTTTAACAGGATGATGAAGTCCGAATGGACATCCCCGAATCCAGACATTTTTCTGTGATATCTTAAGGGTCGATTAGTTGGTGTCAAGCGGCAGGACAGCTGATGTGTTCTGTCAATGTTGCATTTCCCGGTGTCAGAAGGAGAGGAAAAATTCTGGACAGCCACAGATGCCTTATTTTGACGAGTATGTGCATATACTAGTTCATGTAGACAAAAAAATTCGTTGTTCAGTTCGACGAACAATTATTTCCGCAAACAAACACCATATCTCAATTCTTTTCATGTTGTTGTTCGTAAGTAGTGGACAGGCTTGCCATGACCAGGATTTAAATCGATGTGGTTTTATGAAGCAACTCTGTTGAATACTGTTCCATATGCCTCTAGTAACTTTTGTAGTTTCAAGTTGAAAAGCTCGTTGATCAGAGTTTACCCGTTATTGTAGCGAAAAAGCATGCAATAAAGCACAATCTTTATTGTCCAACTCGCTAGTTCCCATGCCACACGTGCGCTCGCAATTTGATTCACAATTCCAGTCCACAACACCCCCAGGTTTTCGCTCACACGCCGTGTGCAATTCTGTCCGGTTTATCTGTGTGATCGACGCTTTCTATCGGAGGGTTTTCGCCTACCATGCTTTGTCCATTGGTCCGACTTCGTTGAGCGATGGCTTGTCCGGTTGATCGTGTTATCCGCCATCTATCCATCGTGGGCTTCAACTGTATTCCACGATCATGTCAAGGTATTCCTGCAAGTGTTGGAATAATCGCTCCTCCGACTTGGTCGTCCATCTTATTTTCTCTGCTTTGTCTTGCCCGTTAGTCCGATCCAGTCGAGCAATGACTCATTTGGTTGCCCATCAAGTCCCGGATCCGCTCGAAGTTGGTTTTTGGTCGCACCTCACTCGCGTTGAGGTATTTCGCCGAGTGTTTGAATGTTTGTACCTCCGGCCTGATAATCGACCGCATTATGTCGCCCCTTGGGGCGATCAGGTAATCTGAGTATTACCAGTGACTGTAACTGACTGTTTTAGATGATCATTCGGCGTGCTTAATGTGAGGCCAATGACATGACGGTCTACATTTTTGCCTCGGGAAAGCTTCGCCGGAGTTCAAATCCCACCGTAGCATTCCCGTATGCAAGCTTTTGTCACGTCCACATTGTGAAGTGCAACTGTTCAGGCAGCACAAATGAATCTGTCTTATGGAGATATGGTCGGCCAAGGAAGCGCTTATGAGTTCATAAATACGGTGTGATTTACAACCATTTGCGGTTTGGTTTCACAATCACGCTATTTTATTTAAACCAAGCCGTCACATTTTTTTTGTCCATCATTGCTCACTCTGCACCCGTATGACATGTTCACGGTTATAGGGTACCCCAAGGTCGATAATTTTTGAACGAGTTCCTTTCATTGAAAGCCTCTTAGCCGGCGTACACATAAATTTACATAATATTGAGTATAACAATTTCGAATGACTCCGGGTTTGTGAATGGACGTGAATTCCCTTCACATATCATATGCGCTATAAGAAGTAGCTGTTTTCTTAGGTGACAAGAAAAGTGAATTTCAGAATCGCGTGCACAGAACAGTCTGTTAGTTTAAGGTGACTGCTGTACGTACAAATCAGTAACAATAGTATAACTGACTCAATATCGATTTTGTTTTGTCTAGTCAGAGGTTGGAAGTTGATGTGTATTCATGCGTCTATAACTTGATGATGATAAATGGTACATCCGCCTGATCAGGAAGAGTGTGGTATTCTGGAGGAAAGACGTTGACTTTATCTAATGTTTTAGTGTTAGCCATCACATGACATACTGTGCCTTGTATTTTTCAAACAAGCTGACTGTCCTGACTCTATTTAGTTAGACAGTCCTGTGACAATAGCAGAATATAAGTGAACTAGATAAGTAAATATAGAGATGAAACCTGGGTGACAATTAGCCAACTAAATAGAGTTTGTGCTGTTCATCTGGGCTCTCATTTTCAGTTCAGCACAAATAGCCACTGTTAAGAGAGCGCACGAATGTAGATGACATTTCTGTTCAATTATGTGGGATTTGGTGTATTACCTGCTGTCCTCCAGCATTCAGCAATACCGTAGTGTTATACTGTGAAGGAATAACTCAGCTTATGTTAATGAAGTGTGAGTAGCAAGGTGTACTATCCGACCATTCCATCTTTACGAGTTCAGTTAATTCCATTCTAATTACTTAAACATCTGTGTAGTGATGGAATCAGATAAGCCGAAGGTGGATATCCAGGTTTCCACAAACGTCCGTGCGATGTTCTCGATTGAGATGTCCCGTATGGCGTTGCTTGCAGCCATTGTGTGGAACGGTGAATGTAGATCAACAACTGGGTAGAGAAGTTCAGAGGTGAAAGTGAACCTACTATAACTACGTGAACGTGTTTGAAGTGGGTGTGCGGTACACTGAAAGTGTCGAGTATGATGAGGGTGTGACGGTTTACCTTAGATCGCAGAAAACTATCTCTAGCCCATTCACGTAGATCTTTGCGCATGTTTGGCCAGAGGAAACGGCCAAAGATTAACTTAACAGTGAATCACATGATGAGATGAGAGATAGAATGAAAATTACTAAAAATATTATGCCGGTAATTAGAGGGGACATAAGATCGATGTTTACCGTTCGATCGCTCGTGTCGGACGGCACCAGCGAGTGAACAATGAGGAGGTTAAGAAGCGAGTATTCGGTGGTGATTTTCTAACGAATTCTTTCATTCAAAGCTAACGTTTACACACAGTTAGATAAATGGGTTATATACTAAAGATGCCAGCCAGTGGTTTGTCACATTTAGCACTGTTTGCCGACACCACGGTCGACTGGTACAAGGTGCGAGGTGGGCCGATGATGACCTGACGTATAGAAGAGGTTGTCCACTTTAGACAGGGTTTGCCACAAAGGCTCGGAACCTCGTGACTCAAAAGTCGGTGTCTGGGGACTTTAGGTGAGATGGTGACTAATCGAGCTCAGTAGTCTGAATATTGTCGTCGTTTAGCCAAGCTGTCTGTGAAATGAGTGCATTTAATGATGCGGGATAGTGAAAGTCGTAGGGAAGCTGTCTTGCTGATGACACCTTACTTTGCCATACAGCTTGGATGATTGTTTGCAAGGTGTAGGCACCTTGATACTGAATGATAGGATATAGACCTAGCTACTTTCAATGGTTATTTCCCTTCCCTTTTTTTCTTCTCTCTATCGGTGAGGCGTTTGCTTTTTTTCTTTATGGTTATGTGACAGTAAAATATCAATGTGAACCACTGATGTATTGTTGTCTGTGATGATGATGGTGATGATGACGATGAGTATCCCGGTGGGTTACCTCGGAGTAACTCAGTTAACAACATCTCAACAGTAATATCAACCACATTTGGTATTTCTGTAATAAGATTCAGAAAACTTAGCTTCTTTGGTGTTTGTTTAGGTTTACATGTTTGAAACAAAAAGATACATTGAAGACTGCTCATAAGTCTGTGCAAGCACTCAAGGGAAGTAATATCTTGCATTCTGTCGCATATCGTAAAAGGCGCGTGTCAACCATGGCACTCAAACAAAGCTGCACTGGATGATCTTTTCGGTATACTTTTCAGCGACGGCATATTTTAAAAAAAGACGAACATCGTTGCAAATTTTGCCCAATCTACATTTTTGTTCACAACGGTTTTCCACTTGTCGGCAGGAGAAAGTATCCTCAAACAAATAAAAGGAGTCAAGCGGAAATAGAAGTACTGTTGTTTTTTAACCCTGAAATATTTGATGGTTTCCTTCTTAATGGGTCGAAAGTTAGCTTGCAGTTCTGTTTGGTCGATGTGGGCCGCACTTCAACTTATAACTGGCTAATCTCTCCTACACATTTAAACAGACGTTTGCTTTCAATGGTAGGATATAACAAGCTTTTCCACGGTGAAACGCGCACTCTGTATGTCTGAGCAGCATTCCGTCTAATGAAGATGTCGCAATCAGATCGGAATGACACAGATCTCACTGAGTCTTGCATTCGTGAGCAGCCGCCAAGTGATCCGTGCATTGGTTCTGTATCAGTCTTCCCAATGAATCAGGAGCCATTCAAGAACTGTTGCTGGTAAGCCTCACCGAACGAATAAAATTTTTATTCTAGAAAAGATTTGGCGCAAACCACACAGTCGGACCTTACAACATCTTATAACAACTGTTGGATTCAAAATAAGAAAATTCACCAACTTCTGCACTGAATCCAGCAGTCGACCAGTGTTTTCCGAACTCACATATTATCTGACACACGTGAAAACAATGGCTTCATTACTGTTTAAATTATTGAGGATCTAATGAAACTGAATGTTTTACCCGTTATGAGGCACTCAATATTATAAACGATTACCCCACGTTTCTGGTGAAAAGTTCGTAGGCAAAAATTCGATCATCATTGTACGCGACCAGTTTCCTCCAGATATTTTATTCAGTTTCTTGCTGAATTGGATTCTACGACCATGTTAAAATTCATGTGGATTTGTAGTACTCAAGCATCAACAATACACTCCATATACACCAACCTGATGCATTAGCCGACCACCAGATAAACTCGTCTTTTTAGTACTGTCATTCTAAGATTGGTTTTATTCTCCTCGTGCAAACTATTTGAAGGGCGTGAGTGCTGGCCCGTTCGCCTAAACGGGGCTATTCAAACCTCCGGTGGATACACCTTCAGGAAAGCAGATGTTTTCCACTTGTTATGGAAATGATGTTAATTGAAGACATGCACATCTCATCTGATTAGTATGTGTTTAAATGAGAGTGAGAGCTGTTATCGTCAAGTTTACTGTTTGATAAGTTTGATGCTAACATTACCATAATTTAATGTTTGTGGATATCCGAAATCCATCCATAACAGGAAAGCGAATGAATTGTTACCTGTCGCGTTACTGTTAAACAAGAAGCTCGGAATGAATTTTAACATCACTGTCTACGTTAGCACTTGATAACTCTGTCCGACATATATTGTACATGTACGTTTGACACGTTGTCACCTCATAAAAGAAAACACGGTAAACTTTATGTTCTATGATCGAATCAGTTTACAAACAACCGACTTGGTAAAGATATGATCGTAGTCATTGTAGATCACAAAATTAAATTTTTCAATGGTCCTAAGAATAACTGATATCATTATAATAACAAGTTCTCATACGGACACTGTTTGGATTGGATCAGTTGTCTTTTGTGCAGAGGTGCCAACTGTGTGGACAGACGTGAGATTAATTGAACTACCTGTGTCCCTAGTACTTGTCAGTAGAAAAGGACAACCGCACTTCTTAAGTGGTTGCATTTTGAGACGTGGCCAACTTGGTGGACAAGACGTTTAGGGTTGGGGATGCAAGTCGGTGGTTTGCTTTAATTAGTACATCTAGAGAGCAGTTGTTGTGTAACTGATGACGAATTGATTTATAAAGTGGACGAAACTACCAAATAGTGAACTCTTGAGGCATCGCTATTAACATGTTACAACCAAAAGGATACTAGATTCTTAAACTCTGAGCTATAAAAAAAAAACCTACAATCTAGTCTGTCTATTGATTCAACTGATGGGAGCGTGAATGAACGAAAACTTGCTGACTTTTCATTTTTATACTGAGTAGAAACCACACCTAGACATTTTGTTGAGTTTCCAATTAACTGATTACTTTCAAACAGTTTTACTAATCTTGTTAGTCCAGCTCTCAACAATAAGTATTGATCGTTGCCATTAGAATCGCAGAAGTATATGCATGCACAGTTCGGTACCTAGATTGCATAAATCGAGGCAGCGCTTGAACTCATCTGTCAGTGGTGTTGTCATCGGGTTGGCATACGTGTATGCGTAGATGCACGCACGTGCACCTGTGCACCTTTTTCAGCACTCGCAGGACGATGCTCAACCTGAATCCCTCAAGACTCATTGCCTACTGGATACGTGACGTTTCGACAATCTACGCTGTTTACGTAGGTCGAACATACTCATACTTGTCCCGGATGATATTGTACAATTTGTACGCAGTGCGGAAGAACCGCAGATAATGTTTACACCTTTGGCTACCATGACATCCAATCTTAAGGCAGTATCAGCGGAGGTAATACATTTCACTTTTCTCAGCGTTCATCCAGCCGAGTTACCGTATCAACACCTGAAATATGTGATAGAGGAGACAGTGTGGATACCAGTATAGACTTCTATATCTGGATACCAAACTGTCGACAGATTTGTGGCTAAATCACGATTTTTAAACCTATGTGATCAAAGTTAAAGGTTCGTTTAGACATCCTGAAAAACATTTATGGAAGAATGCAATCTAGACAAGAAAATCTAGTCAGCGAATTACAGCTCACACACTATTACATGACAGTAAAATTTCAATATGGCCTCTACGGAATATAAGGTAAACTAGCAGTTTCTATATGTAATGTAGAAAACCCATTCCGGATATTCGATGGTCGTATATGTTTCGGAAAAGTGAAGTATTTTGGCAAGCAAACGTGGACCCATGGAGATACTCAATCAAGTTTGTTGGCTCAGACACATCTGCATGATGTCTGATGTGACGATGTGATAAATTCGGACGCAAATGAACTGATCGTCTCGAGTTGTTAGGTCCTCAACGTACCCATAGTACATGGTCAGTATTGAAAGGACAAGTGCGTTAGACTTAAATAGGTTGAGACAGTTGAATGTTCTTTCGTTCGTAACAACCAGCAACAGTGTTCGTCGCTTAACAAATCATTCGCTATCATCTTCGGAAGCGTGGATCATAGTAGTCTGTTACTTTTTCTGTTCTTCAGCCTTTGTCAATGTACTGTATGCTGACAGTTGAATTTCCAATTTGTAACACGTTCTTACCAAATCTAGTACGCATGAATTTGAAGAGTTCACTCGTCATGTCCATCGTTTTTTTACTAAATGTATTGAGAACAACACAACTTTACAGGCAAATGGCATTTATAAATTCAAACTCATTTGTATTCGTAATCCTATGTTAAAAGCATTAATCTATGCTCGAATTAAGAACTACATCTTTCTTCATATTTTCAGCTCAGATCTTACAACTGGAATACTCTATTTTTTGTTTCCGAAAGATACCAGCGTGCTAGTTGGCTAACCAGCACTAACCGGCTGGACCACACAGTCTCTACCTGTACACGTCCGAGCATTATTCCTTCTGGTTTGCACTGCATACGTTATGTATGAGTTGATCTATAAGTATTGCAACGTAAGCCTCTTGTGGTGAGTGTTATGCACAGACATCCTGTGACTTCAGTCAGAATGACAGATCAATGCGGAAACAGATGCCTCCAACTGAGAAGACAACTTGGACCGTCCTAACCAGCAACCCACAGAAGACTACATTCTATATAACGTCAAAAAATGTAAAACTCGATGCAGTTTCCTTTATTAAAACTGTGTTGACTACCGGTATGACATTACTGAATGACCTGTTTCCGTATGGTGATTTGGCCTAGGAAAGCTAGTGACAGCACATTTTAGTTTGTCTACA
>LUCH01017673.1:0-28078 GCA_013368495.1 Paragonimus heterotremus
TTATCTCCGCCGATTAACCCAGAGTATACATCGGAACTCTCGGGCGTCACTAATATTTATTCGGTTGATCACGTTGCATAGTCTGTGATGATTGAGTCACTCACTCAGTGTGCCAGCCGTACTATGCGTTATATACTGAGACTACTAGTAGCCAGGCAAAACCACGTGGTGCTCGTGCAATGGTGTTTTTATGAAGTATCAATTCTTTGGCTTTTTCGTTGAGTAAAATGGATAGATGTAGGCTGCCTAGTTGAAGTCCTCGTGATCACTCTAATAGCTGGGAAGAAGCGCTACTCTAGATGGCAGTGTACTACAGACAGTGTCCTAAGGTCATACTTATTTTGGCTGGTTCACTTAGCTTTCCTTTATCCATCTGTCATCTTTGTTCATCAATTTTTCTTGTATCTTTTTCGGTGTCACTTTTGCAATGCAGAGCTCTTTGAACCACGGTTAATTCCGATCAGATCCCTGACTGCTGTGAGTGAATGAAGAATGAGAGCGATCTGTTGTTGCGCGCGCTGTGCATCTCACATTGTTGACTTCTTTTGCCATAATTGTTTTCAACGCATTGTTTCAAAACATGACATTTCCTTGATTTACTTTCAGCGTCCTGACTGAATACCTGACGTTCCTGGTGGGTTTTCTACTACTCTAAAATGCCTGTTGCAGTGTGTTGACGAACTATTTTCTTGATCTGATAATTATGAACTATCCGACAAATGATCCGGAAAGCTTTTCGACATAGCTTATGGATTCCGACGAGGACCGAGTTTCTTGAAGCTCTTTCCAAGTTACCATTGGACGATCATAGTGCGTTGTTGCGTTTCGTTCACCAGCAGGATGTTCTCAGCGGATTGGTGAGCGTCCGTATAGCAGGTTTTATTTCCATGTTTGCAGGCTGGCCGGTTGTTGATTCGACACCTCGCCTGCTCTGTTTTGGGTCTAACTACCAACCAAATTCATGTTGAACGTACTGAGATGGGAAAGCCATTTCTTACCGAATACCAAAATCAAATGGATTTCAATATAACACATGGAGGAGATTTCACATGCGCAGTTGCCGTTACTCGAGGTCGTTGTGGTGTGGACTGTATGCGCGTCAATATCCCGTGTGAGTTAATTCTTTGAATAGTTAGAAACTGTACATTCATGGGTATCCTAGTGTGGTTCATGATGGCAAGCGCCCGTTGGCGTAGAACCCAATATCTTAACTTGACACGTGTGTTGAAAATAGTCAGTTCCGAAGTGGTTGTGTGTCGGTCGTTGACAGGTAAAAAGAACGAATATTTGCGAGATGGAACTCTGGGTAACGTTCATGGATCTGCCAAAGCCACCTGGCGCCTCTTTAGAATAGATTGAAGAACGAACTTCTTGTCAGCGGCATAATCTGAGGCTCGATCTGGCGAACGAGCATTCATGGGGAATAAGCAGTGATACCATTAGAGTATGATGGATTCACGGTTAACAACGGTGCCAAGCTACGTGAAATCTCTGAGGGTGCGATGACGTGGTATATGTTACATCATCAGAATCCGTTCTTGCTTGCCTTGCAGAAAGCACATGCACTCCATGATAACGGTTTGGTGAATTCTTGATGCCTCTCCGAAGTAACTTCCGGTACGCACACAGCCTGCGCGCAACTTACAATTTTTTTGATGTTCTGGGAAATGACCATCAGCGTGTTCACTGGCGCAAAGCTTGGACGGCACAAACGGTTTAGTGGGTACATTGTAGCAATTCTTGTGATAGGTATTGGCTTTATGTAGTATTGCTTAATCGAACAGAGGTGGTAGTTACTGTAACGATATCTGTGGGAGGTGAACGAAAAATTTATTTGTCAGAGCTTCTAGTATTCATGCCAGCACACAACGGGGGTCTTTCGCATACCGATCTTTCAAAAAAATGAAGTATGACGACGGTCGTGTGGAAAGGTAAGGGTGACGGCCGCTGCGAGAATTCTGGATTATATGCCGCGTTGAACTTCATCGATCATTCGTGCGAACCAAATCCCTTGCTGGGCATTCAAACCGTCATACGCTTACAATTGGAAATCGGTGTTTTGAATCACCTAATTTGTTGCCAACAGCCAGAACCTGAATTGTAAGGCAGAAAAATTAGCAAAAGTGACCTGTAATTTTTTTTGGGACAACTTCCTTAACTATTTTATTGGGAAAACTGGGCCTCTTCGAGGTTAGTGTACTTCTGGAGTTCATTAATTATTTAACTATCATCTTGTTCTGAACACACCTCTGATTGCACCTGTCAAGTGCGGGCGACAGATCGATGTCGATTGAACGTATGTTTACTGTCAATTAGCTCAAGTGACGCTAGTAAATCAACCCGCTCAGACATCAGAGGTTGTGTGTGGCAGTGAAGGCAATGGTTTAATACGGTACTAAATAGAACAACAAAAACAAGATTGTGGCGAATTGTGATTGCCCATGGAACCCTCAACTATACAGAACTGGTAGTCGAAATAATGCATGGTATCAAATGAACACAACAGTGTAATCGATCCAGTGCAAAAGAACGCAAGAATTGGACCGAAAACGGAGTCAATATGTAAGATAAACGACACACTGTAAACAATTTGTCCGTCATACCGGTAAGAAAAAAAGTAGAGTCTGAAGAAGAGCGAGCTGCTCATATGATGAGAGAACGGTTTGATGGACTAATAAGAAACAGCAGATAGCCCTGAAGGCCGGCAAGATTCAGCTAGCCGTCCGAAAATGTTGTTCCCTTTACAGTCAATAAATGATGCGACAAACAAGTATTAATCAGACAAACACAATTCACCAGGGCACTGATGAACACTTTGGATATAAATCCTGAACGAGTGAATTGACGTCAGTTGCACGACAGAAAGGACATTTTGCACACATAAAAAGACTCGTCTCGATTAGTTGAATGTAACAATTTTACGGTGGGTTAGGATGTAGAACAGAAGGAACAGGGAATGGATGGCACTGTAGCTTGAAGAAAAATGTGGAACTAGTTGCAGCTTGAATTCGAACAATCTCGGAGTTCAGCAACCTCCTATTAGACAAGTTGATGCACTTTAGCAAATCGGGGACCACAAGGGACTGTAACTCAACAATGACCAATGGCTTTGCACCCGGATGAGACTTATCAAAATTTTTTCCGCTCCCTGATGACAAGTGGCAATCAGAAAAACTATTCACCTGAGGTTTTGACACACGCTTTTAGAGTGCTCGACTATCGAATACGAACTGCTCAAAATCTGCAATGCGGCGATAAGATTCCGAAGCGTACCTTGTGAGGTTATCACTTTTTATCTTTTGTGTTTTCATAACAGTAGAGTTTGTAAACGTGTGGCACCAATAATTCCATTGTTTGGGGACGTTACCGAGCTTAGATTCATATCAAACCCTTCGATTTCAGAACACGGAACACGCAAGCCACAAAAAACAACCGTATTGAATGTGACTTAGTCATGTTTCATTAGTCGTACAGTCGAAGTGGCCAAATCACGTGAAGCGGAAGCATGCGACTAGACATTAGTTATTTTTAGACGGTCCGTCATGTATACGTTCTGTCCGACTGTACGATTGCGAAGTCTGGTCTGTTCGAGTGGAAAGTGTTTACCAGTTATTCGCGATATGCTGGTCTGTGCTAGATTCACCATGAGGTGAACGAGGCTGTCATGATGAGGTTCCAGAAGTGGTATTCTGAACATTCAGCTGTTTAAAACCATCTTCCATCATTGGCTTGATTTGCCCGGCTACTTCCTTTTTAGATCATTGACTTTCATCTGTAGAGCTCTTTGTCCATTTTCAGAGGCAGTGGAACAGTCAGGTGGTGATTTGATGCTAAGGCCTGGAACGCCTAACGTCGAGACATGTTACCACTTACCTTGCGTGTCCATCCGTTTGGGGACCCGGGAATCTGCCATTTCTATTAGGAGGCGTTGTTCTGTATGGCGCAGCATGCTAATCATCGATTATTATGGGAAATTTCTACTGTATCGAGTTTATCGTTAGTTTTTGTTTGGGGTTTTTTGTTCATCTGATGTGTTGTGTTGCTATGTTGATACTTACTGAAGACTGTGTTATATATTTCTATGTATGTTAGGCAGCCTTGTTTTTGTTTTTATGCAATCTCATGAAAACAACAGGTTTGCTGCAGCGTCCACGATGCGTCGACGCATGCACAAAATTACCACTTGTAAAATTTATTTTGTTCTAGTTTCAGCCATTCAACATCATGATGTCGTCTGTACAATATAGATTAGGAAAATTGATGTAACAATTAGAACAAACCGCCCGGACAACAGTATTCTCCTTTCAGGACCTTAAGCGAACAGGTCAGATGTAATTAATATGTGTATATGTGTACTGATCCTAACACTGACGATTAAGTGAATTGGTCTTCCAGTCGCTGGAAACTGTAGTCAAGTGAGGGCGCAAACTTCATCGTATTGTTTTTGTGTCGAATCTATCCCGGTGTTTTGTCTGAAATGTTGTTAGTATGCTTTTCCTTAGAGAGCCGATTTCTGTAAGATTTTATTACTGTATTCACTTCCCAAGTGACTAGAATGTTTCCGTGGAAGTGTTGTGCATATTTTATTGTAATTTTCCAGCTGACCTACGGTTGATCGTTTTTCATCACTGTTCTGATAGGTATCAAATTGGAATCCTTGTGTTTAAAAGATGATTGCCCTTATGGTATCTTTTGGGCTCAGACAAATTTCGTTTGCGCATTTTATATCACGAAATAGTGGGTACTGATTGTTTGTGAAATTAAGACAGTTTCAACACGTCAGGCCTGCGTAACTGTTAGGGCTTCCTGTCTTGATTCGTATTTTTTAAGCTTTTATGTACCGTTATTAACAACTTCAGTGGTAGTTGTCACATGTCTCCTCCACTTGCTGGTTGCTTTGTTTTTGTTCGTCGTATGCTTTTAGTAAGATGACGGTGGCTGTTCAGTAGGGTGTTCAAAATCCACCTAAGTTTTGGTTATCTATTTTACTTGTTCTGCTGGAATCCGGATAATGCGCACCTTTTTTTACCGAAAAAAGCTGTTCGAAGTACGTGTTAAACGTACTAAGTTCAAACCCGGAAATATAGTTGCCCTTGTGTTTTTTTTTAGCATCTGAAAAATCAGCGCTTCAATTTATTAAACGAATGAAGACGGTTTTCGCTACCTCGGAACTATATCTCATTCTGTCTCAGCAGAGCGAACTAGAGCAGATGCGTTTTTTCTACCGTCATTGGGTGAGTTTTGCTGTGTTTTTTCACACTTCCGCTATTGTCAGAGACCAATGTTTGGTAAGGAAATGACCCAGGTTTCCAGCGTTTGGTTGTTTGTTTTTGACTATCGCCCCATCTTTGGCGTTTTTGTCCAGTCAACTTATGTTGAAGCTTTCGATTATTGGGTTCTTCCATTTGGATTGTGTTTTTTGTTCAATGTGTTTGGATTTCAATTGTCGCCCAATACTAATGAGGGTATGACCTTGTTTCACACTCATCTGTTGTAACCCAGTTCTGTAATGCATTGAAAAACCAGCAAGTCGATCCCGTGAGTAGTGCTCACAGCCAAGCTTAAGGCAAACGAGCATGATGGTTAGCTATTTCTGAGCACATCGGTCCGACGGCTGCCAACTATGACCTCATATTATTTAAAATTTTGCGCATGAGTAATAATTAATTGCCACTTATGATCGAATGATGTCTTTAAGCAGCGTTTCACGCATCAGCGGATGCAGTGCGAGTGACTTCGTCATACATGCTCTAGTTTCAGCTGTTATCGTCTTGCCAATATAAATGTCTTCAGACACAATGGAATAAGTGGGGGAGAACACGGCAGATTACCTTTCGATCAGAAGTAGATAGCTGGTCAATTTTTCAATATAATACAGGTTTTGTTGCACTTTTCAGTCTAACCCTTATCTCGTCTATGAAGACCAGTTTTATGTAGACCGCTTTCCTAGCAATCTTACGCCTGATATTGTTGAGATAAGTTATTTCCCTCATTTTTTCCAAGAAAGATTTTGAGCAATTGCCAGCATGAATTGTTTCCCGCAACACTTTTCCTTTTTTTTACACTTCTACGGAGCATGCTCTAGCTGCAAAACATGAAACGCAGTGTGTTACCGATCAGCGCTGACCGAACATTCGCTGTCTGTTGCCACATGAAGAAATGAATGAAGCAGACTATTGCTCGGGGGATGTAATCCCCATAGAGAAAGGCGTCCAGTTTGAATAATGTAGGGTAAATTTAATTCAGTATATTGGATAAAAGTGGGAGTTGGTTTTCGTAAATATATAGCTTCAGATTTGAAAAGATGCTTGTCGAACCAGCTTACTGATCCGTTAAGATGTTGTGAACGTCGATGCTTTTTGTTCACTCACATCGGCCAACAGGTAGTGTCAACATTTGATATACATGGTCTCATTCCGCCCCGCTGGTTGATTCACTGAAACAGACTACTATCCGGGCTTCCCCCCACAACCCGGGTACGATACGCCCGAATGACTTAATTGTAGTGAACTCGTGCCGAGGCCGGTGTTCTGTGGCCACATTGTGCCTGTCCGACTTTGTTTGAAATTCGACTAGCTGCGTAAATTTAAAAATGGGACAGGCGCATTCCTTTCGCAAAACACATCAGAAGATTGGCCACTGAAACTTACACTAGTGGGATGTGGCAGTCCGCGATACGCAAATTAGACAGGTAGGTGGACTAAAGACAAACATTGAGCCTGCTTTATACTATCCGTTGCAGCAGCCGGCAAAGATTGTTATCTTACTGACTTAAACCTACTGTCACACTGCATATGACTTTCCCTGAAATGGAACGGCACGGCTCGGTAATAAAGCCACGAACCTGATGAACTCTACGCGAATTGGGATTTATGTGAAATAGCTCACAAGGGATGCTACAAAGTTGTGTGCAGACTTGTGCCAACGCGGGTCGATTAGGATAAACCCTTTCATCCGAATTCCCATACCATCTTTTTGACTCTACTGATTGTTGGATCCCTTATGTAGCCATAATGAAACAAGACGATTGCTGCGTGATGTTCTAATACCCAAACCGGACAAAGTATGGTAAGGATCTTTGTATGTTGGATGTAGAGGTTTTTGAAGCTTATTACTGATAAACTCAGCACAACCATTGCTACTTTGTTGGCATTCACAAGCCCCACTGTCGATGCATACCGCTTAGGAACCTGTGTCGTCTAGCGCTTTCGTTAACATCAGACGACCTATAGTGGGTACGGGCGACTCGTCCTAACGACTTTTGCAGTCTGTGCTTCTCTCAGAATGTTTCTGATTGCTGAACACACACTGAACAGTTTGGGTGACTAAAATTAGCGACTTTATCCAGGTGAATTTATATGCTGCTGGGGCCGCTAACGGGTTATTGAACAACGGCTTTAGGTCGCTTCCAAGGATTCTGTTGTTCAACCCATAGATGACGTTTGTTAGCAATCTACGTAGGGAAACCGTTTTTTGTGAATGCAAAGGTGCAGCTCGACACGCAACAAAAATACACCGTTTCTCACCGCCGTACTAGGACCAATGTCACCTGCTACAAATACGTATATGTCTGCATACCAAAGACGTCAGCCTGGGCCACGAATGAACTTGGTTATGGTTTTATTCACACATTCTCATCGGAAATGTTTCAGTTCAGTTATTTTGTAGACCTCTGCTCAGTACTCGTTTGATTTTGCACGATCGCATGGGTGGCACATTGGTAATCAATGGATAATTCTACTTCAGGCAGACACCGTGCTCCAACAATGTACGGCTGCAGGTCAGTTTTCGTGTTAGAAGCACAACGGAAACTGTCGGATAGAAATTGAGAAAACGAAATGCTTGACCAGTTTAGGCGTATAAATTTTCCAATCGTCTTGTTGCTCCAAATTAAAGTTTGTGGTCATGATAGCGCTTTATTAAAATAGCTAATTTATTTGGTTCAAACATTTTATAACACACCACTTATAAGCGGTTGCGATAACACCTACCGTCCAGAGCATCATCCTCAAATTCAGCATTTTTGAATGCCGGAGAAGAGCCGATATATTAGGGATTCGAGTGTATGTAGTCTGGCAGTGCACAAGCGACCGTTCAATGGGACCCAGTTGAGCAGGCTTGAGAATTCAGTCGATTACCACTCCAGCTTGAGCTTCAGTGTCTCCGACGCGGACTGTGTGGAACGCAGTGACCTTTCGTGCTTCGTCTTCTAAATACTTTGCCTGAGACTAGACGATCTGTTTGGCAAAATGTTCAGTCCATCTTCTAAGTTGATGCGACTCGTTGGTGGTATGGGGTCATTTGTTTTATTTGATCTGACCCACGCCTATTCGATGGTCAATGATTGAGAGATGAGAACTCTTCGTTGCTAGTAAATAAAATGCCTCGTTGTCTTATACATACCTTCTTACTTTTACTCGGTTATCTATTCCTTCAAATTAGTCGACTGAATATCTTACTCTATTTTTGAAGTTGGGATTTGCGTTGCTAACCGTTTAAGAAAACAGTCACTTTTTGGTTGAGGATCCCTGACATTTTTCTCGTATGGCATCAGCGGTTACGGTACTTATGGATATTTAATCTTAGTTCCGATTTGTTCAAACAGTTAAGTAGCCGTGAATTGCCAAAAACTGTGCTATCTGTCCTGTAACTTCCTTTCCTTTACGTCCTTTTGTGATAAACTTCGCCACCTGATTCGGTAAACACACTTTTCTGCTGTAACGGTTCTCGCTTGGTCTTATTGAACTTGTCTGAATATACGTCTGATTATTTCTTTGTCTGTGTGATTGTTTGATTTCTTGCAAATAGTGCATCTAAGCCAATTTTGATAGAATGTCTTGTAAGTACCCAAAACTAATCCACTAGTTTACGAACTTCGATTATTTTGTCTGAAACATAGAGCATGGTTTTCGTTGGTTCATAGCATATGTTAGGGCGGAGGCGTTCGTACTTATCAAGTCATACGAAGTGTAAATGTTTCCAGTTTTTATCGCTAAATAGTGTGATACAGGTGGCGTGGGCTTAAACTTCAACAGGGTTTCCGTCGTCAACAGAGCAGCTAACCATCGTTTGTGGGTTTTTTTAGTTTCATCTGACGAATGTTCCCAGAATATTTTTGTAACAGTCTTTATGAACTATTTCGATTCTTATTTGTTCGAAAGCGAGTCAAAGCTATCGTACATTTTGCAACGAGTAGACGTGATTACATTATTAGCCGGTCGTTTTCTGTTACCCTGGTGTCTAGTGCTTGAAGGAGGCCTACCTGAAGGCGGTCGGTTGTGGAATCCGAATTCCTCTCAATGGTGTTAGATGTACGCTATCCACGTCGACCTCTCCTTCTCCCTGGTGCGAATCGACTGACCTTGTGGCACCCAATCGCCATTGGGTTTTCGAGGAACACGAGCTGCCAGATGAGCACGTTGCGGCTGTTGCTTGGACGGATTGTTCACCATTGGTAAGTTCTGAGGTGCACATTTATGGAATGCCAAATTATGTCTTGTTCAGCGTCATTGTGATTGATGAGCTGTAACTTTTTACCTATCTTGTCCCTTGGATTAGCTCACTGCTGACCTAATTACTCTGTAGTCATTTTCATAGACAATCTCTTGCTTCCATGAAATAAACACGAATGAAGTTGGTCAATTGTGTTTGCATTAGAATGTAAACATGTATGAATGATTACACCTCAGTTTGGTAAATGAATGTACACCTCGAGTCAACGTCGATCACAATACTGTAAATAAAACAACAGAAAAAGTGCAGTGCACGTGTTAGGCAAACTACTTCCGAGCATATGTCAAAGTATGGATGATCTGCGGAATGAACCCAAAAACCGGAATTTTAAGCCAGGTTTCTTTTTTTTTTACTGTTCACTGTCGGCTTCTGTCTGCATGTTTGCCAACTCATTTATTACCTCGAATGCTAACTTATGCAACGCGCGCAGTTAAAACGGAGTTTCCGCGAACTGAGTGAATGCTCATAAAATTTTACCGAGTTCCGCTGGTCGATCGTCTGAACGTTGCTCATTGGTCGAAAGAATTGAATGTTCACAAACTTTGCGGATCACACCTCTTTCAAAATCTAGCCTATCTTGTCATATTGAACCCACCAGAACGGTCGCCTGTGTGTTCATTTTGTAAGTGAATTGCGTACCCCAGTGGTAACTTGATAGTCTGGGAAGTAATTAGTGCATTAGTTGTTGAACCACAGAATGTGAATGGTTACTTGCTGTGTCCCAAGTGGTCAAATGAGAATATGTAGGAAACAATGTCACAAAGTACAAATACAGGTGAAGCATAATGACCCGAACCCAACAAGGACAAGAGAAACAATGTGACCTTCGAGAGAGCTGTGTTTGGGTGCTCATTACCGAGGATAAAATAAATACACTCAGCCTTGGTCATTGTAGAAATATTATGATCTTGATCTAAACCGCAAGACTTGGTGTGTTCATCATTCTGCGATAAAATGGGAATAAAAAGGTAGAGACGATTGTTCGCAATGATTATGCTAATTGAAATTCAAGAGTTGTACATTGTGCGGGAATAACTGTGAAAATCAGTTTATCGGAAGACGTGAACTTTCTCCAACAGCTATCCACGTGTTGCTTTAAAAAAAATTAAAGTTATAAAGTATCTTATAAAGAACCACGTTCCTATACATATTATATATATATATATATATATATATATATAATGATGTGGCTAAGTGGAAGTCCTATGGAGCAAACCATGTTCAATTGTATGTGGAAGTTACATCGAGTATTAGATTCCCAAACGTTTAGCAATTAAATACCATTGTAAAGTTCATACGGTTTTTTGTGCTCACAGATTTAGTTGATGGTTGTACATCGTGATCCAATGTCGATCGAGAGTAGACGTTGCTTTGTTATGTGTTTCAGCATCTTCGACCTGTTCAATAAAATTAGATGCCTCATGCTTATGTGCAAACACTTATTTTTCCCATTGATTCTAATTGTTTCGCGCACCACCGTGTGACCCTACAACAATCTCAGTGATAAGCTTCAGTGGTACATTTATTTATTTACTTGAGGTGGCTTACAAGGTGGAGGGTGCTGCAAGCCTGATGAGGACCGTTTTTTCGAAGTACGTCCGTTCAGTCTTAGGTATTTAGGGACTGTGATTTCACAGCTATCCTACCTGATTTATTCCTTCTGCTGGGACTGCTTCGCAATCGCACGTTTTTTCTAAAAAAACTAAACAATCACCTGGCTATAAAATTAATCTTTTCTGGATGTTTATGGCAGATGATACAGTGGAGGTTCAGAAAAAGGATATATCGCAAAGTCGTTTGAAACGGGCCCTATGCACAGTAAAAGACTTGGGGCATGCAGGAGAATTTGCAATCTAAGCAGCTTCGAGGATCACTCAAAATATTGAGTGGAAACGGTTATCACGGATCGTTTATCAACCGGCACGTGATAAAACTGCAGCCAGCGTTGTTGCCTTAAAGTGTGTTCCTCAGTCCCCTCCAAACAAGATATAAAAAACCGGAGCCACTGAAGTGACTCTTGTGGAACCGTGTGGGAAACGGGTTCAATAGCTGCCCTTTCTCTGTATACCACTGATCATTTTACCTTATTTCAGCGCGCAACCGATACACTACCTATCCATTTTGACTTTTTCTCTATATCAGTTCGCCTGCTTGGTATTTCGGACGTGTAATGAGCTGATCAGATTGCACCTTCGAACATTGCCGAAATTCTGTCATTAGATCTGTCATCACATGCATTAACTTTTTTTTGGGACATCTGGCATTCCGTATTGATCAAAGGTGTTCAGTTATTTTTTTTTACAATACTAGCGTTATGTATTAGTGACGTCATGATGAACGACAATACGCGTCAGTGGTCTACACCCGTGGTTAACTGCCACACAGCTGTAATCAGAATGTATAAGAAAAGGACAAGGATTAAAACCACATATATGCACTCAGAATAAGAATGGTGGTTGATTCATCAGGGGTAGTAAAAACGCTGTTGTCTGTGCCCAAGATGTTTGACCTTAGTGTTTTCCAACCGGACTTTTACACTCCGCGACAAGAATGTAATACGACGCGATATTTTTCAAATACCTTTCCCACAATGCGACACAAAGTGCACATTCTTCCGGTCTAACTCGCTAAACTCGTTACACATCGTAACAGCAAAAACTTCTTTGATATCTGCTTGTTTCTAGTGGGTTAAGAAAATAAATATCTGAAGTGGTCGCGACTGTCAAGAGACCACCTCACTGGTGCAATAACGCAGCGTGCACTTCGCACAGAACGAATATACACTGGAGAGACCATCAAGCTACACGATGAGATTCTAGTTCATGAACCTAAATACGCCGGAATCTGGGCGCTGCCTGAATGGATCAGTAGTTTTGGTCTCAATCATAATCATTGACGGCAGATTACTTCTAATTCCTCGTTGCCATACGGTGCAACGTTTAACGCAATCAAGGAAAGCAGTAACTTGACTTTATATCTAATGCACTTGAACATATTGTAGCGAAAAGGCGTCCAATGAAGCACAATCTTTACTGTCCAACTTGCTAGCTACCATGCTACACGTGCGCTCGCGATTTTGAATCACAATTCTAGTCCACAACATTCCCCGGTTTCCGCTCACACGTCGTTTGTACTTCTGCCCGGTTTATGTGTGTGATCGGCGCCTTCTATCCGGGGGATTTCTGTTTGCCAATCTTCGTCCGTTGGTCCGATTTCGTTGAGCGATGGCTCATCCGGTCGCTCGTGTTGTCCTCCATCTATCCACAGTGGGCTTTGACCGTATTCAACGACCGTGTCGAGATATTCCTCTGAGTATTAGAATAGTCGCGTCTCCGATTTCGTCGTCCATCCTATTTTGCTTGTCATGTCTCGCCCGTTGGTCCGATCCGGTCGAGCGGTGACGCATCCAGTCGCCCACGCCGTCCTCGATCGGCTCGCCATGGGTTTTCGAAAGCACCTCCCCTGTGTTGAGGTATTCCGCTGAGTGTTTGAATACTCGCACCTCCTGCCTGATAGTCCACCATAATATGGGAGATCGTCATACGATGGTAATTGATGAGGCCTTCTTTGAATCGTTTCATGTGAGATCCGTTTCTGTAGGTACACAACCATAGAAGATGACTTCTGATTTTATCCGAACAACATCATCACGAAATCCTCCGACTTATGTCTAACGCAATGGAGGGTTATTCAGCCATGACAGAAATTTTTGCAAGAAGCAGCTAACGTTACGAGTCTGCGACTCGATTATCAAAAGACCAATATGACCATTTACAAAAACATTTGACGTCGTCTAAACTGGAGACTAACATCCTACAGATATCATAGTGGGAATGTGTGAACGAGGAGGTATTCATTCTGGCAGGACCTGTGCATAGGGTAATGTTACTCCTCCAAAATTGTGTGTTCTCAGATAAGAAAACTGTTGACAATCGAACATCAACACTTGCGGGGCGTATTCCTTACTACAGTTGAGTGGATTGGCTACTGCGGATGTTGAGCAAAGTGCTCATTATTATGTCAACACACTGGATGAACGTGTATGATCATTTATCGTGTCTCATGTGCAGTGGAACTCAGTCTTCCATCCAAGCGGTGCCCTCGACTGTGTTCCATTTTACAGGAATGCGAATAATTCTTCACGGAACACATGTGTCAGCCTGGCTAGCTCGTAATCTTGCTTTGAATCACGTCGAGAGTCTCTGGGGCTTGCCGGGCCTACTAGTATACAATGATGTTCGTTCGCACTTCATCGCGAAGTTGAGAGTTACCTTAAGGCGAAAATGAAGCCGCCTGAATTCGCTTGTAAGAGGCATTTCGAAAAGGAACATTGGGCTCCCGACGCAGACAGTAAGTTTAGCTAGATGTCATCTTTGTCAACCAATAAGAATTAGGGAGTGTCACATAACTTTTCATCACTGTGACGTATTGACCTCAGTTAAGCAAGCAGGGCAGAATCGGCAGCCTAAGACGCACTGGCGGCCATGATCGTATATCTACTTGTAGTGTGTCCTTTGTTCTCCGATACAGACTCGAAGTCAAAACTGTTTTAGCAAGTTAGCCTTTTGGTAACAGTTAAACTGACCTCTTCAACTGCGATGTTCCTGAGGCTCAGCGGCCCGTTTCTTTCGACTACTTGGATACATGCACCGTTACTTTTATCAACGACGAGTCATGATCGTCAGCTTTTGTTTATCACGCTGGAGTATGTTCACCTGTGTTGTAAAACTGCAGCCTCAGCTCGTTGGTCTGAGCTGTTCTAACACGCCGTTGGAAATAAATGCACTGTGTTTACTCATTTACCTGTTCCTGTGGAACTAGTTATAGGAGTCGTACGACCAGGCGCTTATCTGAACATATCCATGAGCATCATCCAGCCTGGATCAGTAGAGGAGACAATTATCAGCGTAATTGTTGCACACCTCGTTGATACACATCGTACTGTCAACCTGGACTCCTCTTTTCGTCCGATTTACTGAGTAAACGGCGGTCACTCAAAAGTTGTCGGGTGCCAAATTTTCGCCACAGCTGAGGCGATTGAAATTCAACTAAAAAGAATTCACCCTTATGCGCACAAAAGCGCTTTGTTCAGACGTTGAAGTTGCCATAGCCAACTACCCACACCACGACCAATAAAAGCGCCATGGTTCCAGTTGCGTCATAATCGTGATGCAATCGTATGAAAACGTTGTTTCCGTGTTGCGTATGACGTGTCTGACCTCACTTGAACTCGTTTTTGTTCGTTTCGCCCTTGATGTAAGTGTTATGTAACTGGCCTGATGACGAATAACCGAAAACCAGCTTGTTTGTTAAACACTTGAGATGCATTGTCGCATGCTTCGCAATCAAATCACTTACCTGTCCGTCACTACAGGGCTCCAATACGGACACCTGACGCGTTCCAACCCCACAAATCTTCACCATTCAGAATCTACTTTGGAAAAACGCAGCGCTGCCGCAATGTGAGGTTACAAGATAGTTTGCTCTTTTTGTAAACTGTTGCCTGACTGTGGTTCCTAACAGTCTGTTGAATACAGCGACCTCCAAATCAAGTGCATCTCACGTCAACTCAAGTGAAACTCTCAGCCGGTAATCCCAAGTCACTCTTTATGTAGGGTGCATCGGGATGCCCATGTGGATATCATTTGAATCGTCTTCATCCGCGTAGGCCGTCATCACAAAAGTCGACAGCGCAACCTTGCTTAGGCTCAACTGCTTCATTTTTGTTGATTGATTGCTATCCGAGGTGCAAGACTAGGCAGGGTCATGGGGGTAGAACATAAAACGTTCCATCGCAGCAGATTGCTCAATATCATGTGCGACAATATTCACAATGGTGTTACTGTTATGATATACTATTCCATAGGTCCGCTGAAACTTTCTGACAGAGAATTCTTCCGAATTTTCTGGTCGGAGAGAAAATGGCTGTGCACTCATTTTGGGCTTCATTTGTTCACTAGGCTACTGTTCCGGCTAACTGACTTACGCATTGCCTGATTGTGATATGGCGTCAGCGAAACCACTCGGACATTGTCCCCAAGTGTGATTCTCTGCCAGGCAGCTCAGTTATTTCCGAACAAGATGTTGATACTTTGATGCGGAATGTCTGAATTCAAACATAGATCTCGTAGTTGGGACTTTCTGCGGTTGTACGGCCGTTAAGTTTCGCCACGGACCACTGACATGCTACTGTCTGTGGCGATACTGATGAGACACGGGATGTCTGCAACTCTGGGTTTCATTCACCCATGTTGAATTTGAATGCGGCAATCCAATTTATAGTGGAACAGCAGTCTGTGCACCTCAGATCGACCTCAAATTGGTGCGACTCCGACCATTCCAGTGAAATTTGAGGGCAGCATTTAGGATAGGCAGTTATTGACGCAGAGTAAGCTACGGTGTAGGAGAATTGTCAACCATGAGTCAGAAATGGATTCGAATTATTCCGCGCCACGACCAATTTTACTTGCTTACGTGCTTAGGCAATGCAGTTCGTGTCAGCGTTGAGTGTTAAATTTTCCTTGTTTGACATTTCCCCCCTACGATAAACGAAAACATTCTACTTATAACTGAATACGATTTCATCCTTGAAGTAGCTTACTTCGTCGAAGTACAGTGGGATTTTCCTTTAATTGAGTCACTTCCGATATTTTGGTATGATTCTTGTGGTTATTTACAAACCTGAATGACAACCCTTTTTTAACGTCTTTTTTCAGCCGGCAATTTCCGGTGGCTTCACCGAGCTGGCCTATACCGACCTAGTTGCCGGACTGGAAAACGTGACCAACGCCGCCGAAGAACACTGGGCCACGTTCATTCAAAAGCCCAGTCGCCTGCCGTCAACTTGGCCGAAATGACTATACCTTATAGCATGTTTCTATTGAGTGTGTACAGACTTTTCGACAAATTACACCTTTATGCGTCAAACTAGAATTATGGATAGTAAAACTAGAGTTTAGGGTCAGTGTAAGCTAAAGTTGAGTCGTTGTCCGACAAAGCTCTTTTTGATTTGGTTTGAAGCAAAGTAATTTCTTTCGGGTTAATTTCCTTGTTTCTCATCAAATCAGCTGTCAACAAGTCCTACTTATCAGTGATTCAACAAATCCGTCTTCTTTTAATGATTGCCTGGCTAACTAATAACTGGTTCTGTCATCAACGCCTATTGGATTGCACTATGAGCTATGCACAACACCGTTACGATACACGATCTGATCAGACTATTTTTTGTTGTTAACACACAGAAGCTGCAGCGAAATAAGTAAATCTGAATTTGATGAATAAGCAAGAGAATATGATATCCGGACCAGATGGATAACTGCTTCAGACTGTTTAACAATGAAGCTGGATTGATTTAAGACCAGTGAAGGGATTCGTAAGTTGTTCGATATACAGATATACCCGAGGTCTTCAATGTCAATGTTGAGACCGTAATCATGGGAGATTTGCGTTACTACGGACGAGGTGGATAGTTTCGTTTCTTGCGCTCTACCATCAAGCGGATTACACTACAGTTGAATGGGTTCAAGTTGCTATAGTGGCAGCAGACGCTTTAGAGGACTGAATGACCAGACGTACTCAATAGACTCGGACATAGTGATGTACAACACTACTGTGGATACGATTCAGTTGAATCTTGCTGCTTCCGCTTTGGTCGCCTGACTGACTGTCTCAGACATGACTAGATCGATTTCGTCTAGCTGCCTGCTCCCTCACTATATAGTGTGTATGTTAATTTCGCAAAAATAACCGATGAGATGCGAACGAAATGTCAATGCGCAAGACATCTTACGCGCTACTTTTAGCCTTTTTCAAGCTTATCAGTGGGAACCAATGTTTCAAACACTACTGTTTACCAGACATTGCACCATGAGGGCGGTGACGTACTGCACCCCTGGGTGATCAGCGAACGACCATGATAACTAGATTAACGGCAAGATATACTGTTCCTGACGTGTATGGTGCGAATCGAACAAGGTCTAGAAAGGTTGATAGGGCGGTCGGTCACTGCCAGGGACGAAGCGGTTGTGACTGTATTACCTGTTGTCCCGCCTATTAACTACGTCTTGCTCGTTACTCTCCAAGTCTTCTAGTCTTTTCATATAACCACACATTGGACCTACTAGCTAAGACCACATTTGTTTCCGTATCGTATTACCGTTTTACCGAGGGATGGTGATTCAACGTTGTTACGTAGATGATTGGAATAAACTAAACATTTTTTAAGAAGGGTCTTCCCTTGGATTGTGATCGTCTCAGGAACTACTGTTTCGTACCTTCAGAAACTATTTTAAGTGACTGAGTATCACGTTAACAAGTGCAGTCTATGACGTGAGAAGTGCGGTACACTACTATTTTCAACTTAAGGATTACTGTGCACAGCATATTCCTCACTGTAAACTATCGTTTCGAAAGTAGCATAGTACCACAACTCAATGACCGTGCATGCGACTACTACGGCTTTACAACGGAATCGACCCACAGGAAACAAGGTGGTTTGAATGAAGCAGATGAGCTCTTTTGTAACTGCGACGAAAATGCAACACGGATGAACCGATGGACATGCATGGTACACTGATTCCGAGCCTGTTCGTCGGTTGTACATCAGGTTAGCCACCGACCGTCAAGTTGGCCTTCAATCTGTGTTGCGTAGCCCAAACAGTGTTAAACAAAGATACTCCTCGTCCAAATTTTTCGACTGAAACAACACGGCTGGTGTGTCACACAGTGGATGAGAATCAACGACCACGCCGCGACGGGATGTGGTTTTGCATCGTCCGCACAGTCAAATTTAATTTTCCTCGTAAACATCGCACAAACTGTCTTGACATCACAGCTAGTCATCTTCAAGCGCACGACTGGGGGAGCTGTAGATAGTTCATTGATTCGGGCCAAAGTAATATGCAGACAACTGGCTCGTATTCCAAATTCACCATTGTTGTAGGCAAAAAAATAAACTTATATAAGTTAGCACTACAGTCTATTCAGTGGGGGCAGTTCTACATGCACATAACAAAGGATTGCAACCTAATTATTTGGCTTCTCCAGTGCTGTTCGTTCCATGACAAACAAAAACCAACCACCGTCGACAGTAATACAGTGATTGATGCTGATGCTCGGCTGCTACGCGGTTGTGAAATCAACAACTGATGAGGGGTGGGATATTGTGAGCCAAGAACTCGGATGGCGTCTGCAAGGAAACTGCATGCACTATTGCATTAGTTGTCCTTACTGCAAACCACCTATACCATCATGATATCAGCAATGAACTTAACCAGAAGGCGGCCGCTCACCTCAACAGTGACGTGGAATATCCTAGAGGAAATGTTGCTAAAAAGATTAGAGTAATAATAATAAAAGACTAGACAGAATAGCTGGAAATGGTATGGATACAAATACGCTATTGACTGCGATATACTGCCATCCCGGGTAACGTTACTGACCAGCCATTTGAGTGGTCACGAGGACCCAAGCCAGGTAGGTGACACTTACCCATCTTGTTCAATACAGCAATCAGGGTCCTCATATTTTGTGTTGTTGTCCGATCGTCACGTGGTTTCACTCAACTTTTGGTGATCTCACTATATAAGGTCCGGTACGGTAAACGTTCATCTGGCATGCGGAGTGCGTGACCCAACCACCGGAGGTTGTACAACGTGATTAGTTGACAAACTGATCGTGTATCCCGAGCATTCCGGAATTCGAGCGGCCGTATTGCTTACGCGATCAGTCCACTTAATATGAGCTAACTGGCAGACACCGTAGAATCTCATTGGCCGCCACCCTCGCCAACATTTCCAAACATAGACCGGATGACAAATGGAGGCTTCCGGTCCTGGATGGAAACAAGGTCTACAGTGACTACTGTCCTACCAACAACCGCCCTAATGTCGTTATACCGAGATACTTCATCTCTTAAGCACATTACGCTAGTTGGTTCCGGCATCGGTAAAGACGGTCCACTACAACAGACCATCAGTTATTATTCTTAGTAAACGACCTAACCGTCTAAGTTTATGCAGCTTTGATAGCTAAGTTAGAGAACTTGCGTGATCTTCACTGCTCAGTATCTGCTTCCTGATTTCGTAGTTTCTTATTCGATGATACCGCTTGGTACTTGTGGTCGAATGCGTAAATCGATGATTTAGTATCCATAAACGGTTAACGTCTGATAACATGAAAGGCCACGTTTTGCGGTCCTAGAGCCAACCCGTTGTTCTAAATTCGTAGAATCTATAACCTAGCAAGTAAATCCGAGTGCGGATTAGGTTTCATTTGAACACCAATATTTAGGTTAACAAACGAACCATAGTGGAGTGTACATTTCGCTAGAGAAATAGAGATGTGCCATTTATGTAATACACAACCTGTTGACAGCAATTACTAATGCAATTTTGGCCGCCTGCGCTCATCCACCTCGGACTGACAAACCGAGTGCCTGCTGGCGGTTTTAATACCGCAATTCTATACGACATCTAGACCACGCAGCCGCCTGTACTAGAAGCAGAATTCTGTTCCAGGTTAATAAAATCTTAGAAAGTAGGATGCAGTGGTTGAGCTATACCGGCTTAAGGATGAAAATCACGCTACATACGGAACTATCAGTAGCACAACGTTGCAGTGCCCTAACAGTTTAGACAGAACTGTCCGAGAAGGATCAGCAAAAATTATGAACGAATACTACAGGTCCAAGTTATTGTTAATGCCGTATTAGCGATCGGACAGCTTACTGATTAACTTAAGTATAAACCGATCTAACTGTAGGGTGAACTAACCCGCGCTAGTAACAATAATAAACGAGAAGCTTCGTAAAAGTAACAGATGGTATTGGCAGAGCTCACGATAGAAAAATGGGCAAGAAACAGTTCGACATCAAGAAATGCTCACTGAGTGGACACAAATAATCGTACAGAAGGCAAAGTTGAAGTCAACCAGACAGGGAGATCAGAGGAAGTCTGGACATCCTCATCCTGACTATCGAGTTTAACTCTCCAGCCAGCCGCAAAAAAATTCAAGAGGATCGCGGTCAACAAACGATGTACAACCTCGTTCGGAATGCACACCGTATAACCAATCAGCAAGAAACGAGCCCAATGCACAGGCAAGCAGAGCTGTGTCGTTCTGTCAGCAGCTGCCCCGGTACCAATGAATCGTGCAGGGTCGAACGGTAACCGACTGGAGGGATCCCCTGATCCATCCCCGTAATCAGCGCTTGGTGTTTCATCGCGTGATTTGCGAGCCCATAGTTCCGGATCGGACAAGTAGGCAGGTTGGTTGAATATGACGAGTTCACCCTCGGCGAAGTCATAATTGTTTAGCTGTCCGTCTCGAACTGCCTGTCGTATGCAAGCAAAAGGCCATCCGGGCGAACAAAACCGCATTGCTTCGCTGACCAAAGCCTTAGTCCACACGATGCAGTGTGTTTGATGTAATAGAAGGCTTTTTGAATACTGCCAGGAGATAATTGTAATACATTGACAAACATTACTCGACAGATTAGATCCGTAAATAATACAATGGACACGATTGGCAGCTGAAATACATAACCGCTCTTTTGCATAAAAAGACTTCCTTGTTATAAACGTTTTTTGAAGATTGTTCAAACTGCTTCGTGCTCATCGTGCTTACAACAAATACCTGGATTTAATCACTCTTTAGGATAGTCATCTCAGCTTGCAAGTGTTGTGATCGCAGTAGTGAGAACAATAAACTAAATTCACTGGTGCACTAAAGATGACAAGAGGCTATGGATAGACGAAATGGACTATGTACGACTGTATGGACAACACCGGCATTTGCGAAACATCGTAGGAACAGCTTGTAAAGACCACCCCATTAGTTTAACTGAGCCAGTAGGATTTACACATCGCCCACATGATAACTGTTTCGTTCAAACCACTAGTCATATTGTTGTCATGGATGATTAAAACTCACAAAACTACTAAACTTACACTGCGTTGGAATTTTCCATGAAACGCGTCAACAACATCGTGCAAAATACGAATTTGCCATTGCGGTCGCTGAGCCAAAACCGCAAAGAGGACCCAGAGGTGTTGGGACAACGAATTCCGAAGAATCAAGCACACTTCGGCTAGTGAGTGTACCAAGTGCGCTGTTTTCAGGAATTTAACATATTCACCTTCAGAGTCCAAATGATGATGCGCTTTAATCAGTTGATCAAGAAATGTACCGGAAGTTTCTCCTAATGGTTTTCCATCCATTTTGGGAGCCGATATGTGCAGCACGTATTGCTCAGTAGCGTGTTGAATAAGTGGCACAAAGAGGTGATCGAGACCCGACAACAGTTCATTTGGAGTTGGAAAGTGTTCATTAAAACGCTCCGCACAGATTGTTTTTGTATCCCCTTCGATGTGGTAGCATTCCAAACAAGTGATGACGAGTGCTAACTGTGAAATGAACTGTGACTTGGGCTGTAAGTTGTGCAACGAAGAGGAGTTCACATACTTGTCTGCAAATGCGGGTGAATTGAAAAACAAAAATTCGGCTACCAGCACCCACAACCAACGATCCAAATCGTGTGGCGCGCGAATCACTTGATCATCGAGTAGATGTTTACCAAGGCCAGAAAGGAAGACTCCGAATGAACCGATTGAGGAATAAGTGTGGTTAGGTAACGTGTCGAACGCATGCAACAACACAGTTCGCAGTTCGGTTCGATTGGAGAGTGTGCTATCAGACATTAGTAGCCCATACCAATTTCGTCGTAACAACTCTAAAACGACAAAAAGATAGTTACAATTAGTACCTCAAATCAGTTTATCACACGTCATTCATACATCATGCATCACACATTGTAACGGATATAAGGTCGTGCCGGTCCTGACCTAGACTAACAGTCGACACTGCTGGCGTCGTATTCTCTTCAGTGTCACCAGAATATGACAGACGTTTAACTGTCACATACACGAGAGAACAGACACGGTTAAAAGATAACAGGGTGGGATACAGTACACAAAACCCGTACCCAGATTTAAACACTACATCAAGCTGCCTAATAAATAAGCACTTGAGTTGCAATTAAGTTTATTCACAAGATTGCAATAGAAATTTTTATTAGTAATCCGCTAATTAATTGGATTTACGCCATAATCACAAAGAACGATATTCACCGTTTATCCTGAACAACTTCATACGTTTCTCATATTGCTACATGAGCTTCCCTCTATGGGTTATAGCGAGAGTTACGTGGCTACCGCTGACCGCGATGATAATGCACACAAAAAACAGCACTAAACAGAAACGCACGTGATAACGAACAAGACAGGCAACCTTACGGATGCACGCACTTTATCGGTTGTGACAATACTACGTCTGAGAATGAAACTAGTCAGAGGAGGGATTGATGACCTACTCCCCTACCCAGCAACACTTACCTAGGCTGCTTAGCGAAGCTACCAAGACCTTTATAGCCTGTGACCAAGCCATCGTCTGATCGTCCTGTAAGTTTTCTAGACAATTAGAAGCAAGAATGAAAAATACGGTGTGGCTGACTCTCCGTCAGCACATAGAGTATATAAGCTAGTTGATGCGAAGTTCATGTTTAATTCCACAGTCCGTTGCAAAAGTGGAGTTCCCAGGTACACATCCACGGACTGTTGAAGCGCCCACGTGAGTAGCCTACTAAACATAGGCCCACCAGCAAAGATAATACAGTGGCCAAAGGATATACACGTACAAACAGGCAGGGGTGGGGTGATCTGTCGAGCAACAAGGAATGTGCACACGCATTGTAGACCTTCCTTCTATGTAACTAGTAAAAAAATATTTTTACGATATTACAACTGACGAAGATTAGCGGACGTATTACGTTTTCCTGTTATCCTCATTCCACTAACGATATCACAAGCTGATGAAATGACACTACCCAAGTAAACAAGGCCGTCGACAATCCCAGGCAGCCCGACTACAACAGTTTTGTGACAATATTTCACCAAGTGAAGATAAAAAGTGACCCCGATGAATACCAGCCCTATAGGTTGGCCAGTTTAATAAGCTCCGTATCTTACAAAACTACGTAAAACAGTGCAGTTGAATACTCGATATCAGTCAGTTTATTACCTACTCAATTTCCCCAAGCTTTTTCAATTTTACTAATGACGAAATAAGAGGTGGTTAACTAAGACACACAGAATGCCCGCAAAAAGACCCCACTTAGAGGCAGACTCAGTAATCTTGACCATACTACCAACAAGGCGTTATTGTGTGGCAATTTTTAGGCAGCCAATACAAAACCTAGCAGATTTCCCCAATGAGTGCCGACGCAGCGTCGTGCAGCTTACATATTCGGGCCATTTGATACAGATTAACCGGCAGAGAAAAAGCGGAAGGATTACCAAAAGCATATACAAGTCCTCTAGATGAATGGGCCGGGTCTGCAAGTCACTGGGCAAACTGTTCCATCGATCGCCTATCGAACGCCACAAATGACGAAGATTACCCAATGCACTACGTGTCCTCGTTATCCTCAAGGTCACCTCATCGGTAATGTTACAACCTGATGAGATGACACCACCCAGATAAGCGTAGCGATCGACAGATTCCAAGGGTATGCCTATAACAACAGAGACAACATCAGCGCCAACCCAGTCTTCTGATAACATCCACACTTTGAAGAGGCAAAGCGCACAATATACACAGCTACATTAACTAGTCGATCCAGCAAGGTTTGCTTGCAAAAGAACTAAGTTGAGCGACGTCGTCCGCGCATTCAATATCGGTCTACTTATCACCCGGCACAGACCCAACTGCGACAGTCTCGAAAAATCTGATTGCTCCTTTCGGAATACCATCAATCACTAAGCTGAAAAAAGACACCAGCCAGCCCTATTAGACTACTCTTGAGGCAAAGGACGTTGTTGGTAATTCCCCGCAGATTCGCACCTTGCAACTGATGAACTAAGACGGTTAGAACAAATCGCCGTACCTCATTGTCCTGTTTTCCCCAAAAACTATCCAACTTCGAGATATGCTCAACAGAGGCTACACATCTTTTCCAAACTTCGACTTTTGTGCCACTGTTGCGAATAATTCATTGTACTGCCCTAATATCAGATCAACGTTGATTGGTGAACTAACCCTTCGTTGGATCAAGTTCGACTTTTAGATCAAACTCAATTTATGCACAAACACGGAGGCCCAGCGTTTGCATTTGATTTGCGATTTGGGTACCAGCACAACTCTGTCAGAGATACTGTCGTTCTTTTGCTGCCTAGGTTGGGTTGCGGTCATTTTAACTAATGCGACTCGTAATCGCATTGCGTGGTGTTTTTCTATTTCTACCTGATGTCAGCGTTAAAGATAAGCGCAAGCCCACAAACGAAAGAACCACAAGCCGCCTTCAAGCCAAAAAAATAGCACGAACTGTTAGCTGTTGGAAGCTCAGTTGCTTCAGCGTATGCTTCAAGGGAAACAGGATCTACACGACCAAACGAGGCTTAAAACCTTATACTTAGTTCACATTGTGTTTCAGAAGGTGCCATACTATAAAACTGGTGAGTAACGTTGTAGCGATAGAGACAAAGTTAACATATGCTGCTGCTACATGATCCGGCGCCCTTTACGAACATAAGAATGACTATGAGGATACTGAGGTCGTGAGGCAACTATTCAGTGTACTCCGTATCAACTGAGATCATTACTTGTTCAATGGTGCATACCACCAAGCATTATCTTATTTTACCTTATTTTACCAGTTAGCTGACATAGTGTGATTAGTAAACATCATTCTTTAGAAGGAATGTCACTTTGTGTCTTCCGACCAAAAATACGTTAATCTGCAAGGGATTTCTAGGCCAAAAGTCGCGTGCGCTAGAAGGCTAACAGGGAAACTTGTTTTAACCCTGCAGGGCGTTTGTAGTGGTTATATAGTGACCAGACTTAATTAGCTACTCCTGTCAACCTAGGAATGTAAACTTTCAGCGACAATGAGGTTAGGAAGCGCATATTCGGAAATCAAGGTCAAACAGTCTGACCAGCCCATTGCTTTATGACGCACAGTCTTGGGTGTTTGCCTATGGACTGAGGATGGCAACTAATCATTGGCTACGCTGGACACCGTTTATACGTCCGGGTGCGATATGAACAAACGATGACTCGACATACGCAAGCCATTGTACCTGGCATTTTTCTCTCAGGTTAGGATCCTCATTGTCTGCGAATGATTATTTTAAAAGAGGGCGAATTTCGATGTTGTGAAGTTTACCGTTGCACGAATGTAAAGCAGGGAAAATTAAATGAGTAAATCAGTAGGGGCCAGACACTTCAATGTTGGGTGTCTGAATTTAAGCGGAATATTTTACGAATTAAATCTCATCGACTCATTCATTTATTATCCGGGAGACAGTTACACAGGTACATGGTAGTTACGAGCAACTGATGTATCACCGCCATTGCTGACCACAAATTATGAAACATAGACTGAACGATGCTAGACCTTTCATTCGTGGACTGCGGGAACACTCGGTGAGACTGAACTCCCTGAGAATGTGACTTACATACAGACAGACAATCTCGTAGGACGGTTAATTCACTGGGCCAGAATTCAACTTTCAATGATAAGAAAAGCAACAGTCTGAAAGTTTAGAGAAATGAAAATGTTAAATTGGTTAAAACATCCTACTAGGATAATTAAATAGGCCGGCCAATCAGGTAACAAGCGTACAATAAATCACCTACTTGGTGCAGAAGAATAAAAGTAGTCCAGATTTTCTACTTGCTCGTATACATTGATAAGCTTCCAATCGTTTACGACCAGCACATTGTGTCGACCCAACTGGCCACTAAAAGCAACCGGATTTCCACTTGTACCAACACTAACCAGAAGGTCGCGAAGATCCAACCTGAAAAGGTCAGAAACTCGGGAAACAGAAAAATTATGACCCCGAGGAGCACGATTATATGACTGCAAGAACAAATGCGCAAATGTCGTTGAATTACCTTTCGAGATATGTGCCAAGCGGCAGCCAGGAAAAGAATCAGGAAACTTAGTAATGTAAACAAGATTTTCAACGGTACATCGAGTGATCTGGTAGAGGCAAACAAGCCGGAGTAGACGAGTAATTGAGCAGGCGGCTCCATTTTAGAAGAGGACAGGAAGGGCTATCAAAGTAATCATGAGGTTCAATTTTGCCAGAGGCCTGAAAAGGACAGCTCGTGGGCTTCCAACGACAAACAGGTATAGATATTCGCACGGAAAGTGACTAGAATAGCTGGAACAAAAGGAAGTGCAGGATATTTATGCAACTCCATATTAAAGCAAAAGTATACGACATTAATTTGAACGCAGCCTAAGATTAACACCCAAGTAGCCGAGCTGAATCAAGTATAGTGTGCCACAAATTAAGCTTCATTCAACATACAATCAGTTCAGTACAATTCGGTCTACAGGACTTGCGGCTTGAGCTAGACATGTCCAACTTCTTATATACCTCAGCTCCAACATCACACCGTGATGCAGCAGATGTAGAATGTGGTACTTCACTTCACTCTTGCAGAAAGTAACGGGGTTGGATGACAAGGGATCTGAAAGAGGAGCCTTAGCTGGAGTGACAATCTCAATTAGTGTACATAACCAGCAACCATTTCCAGACACTGGACAGCCAGGAATGGAAAACCGAGGACGAGGACAAACTGGTTGAGTAAACTTCCGTAATGAATTACAATACCACGAGAAACATATAGAATGGAAAAACGAAAGTAGAGGAATTCGTAAGAGTTTGAGATAGAAGATGTAACACACCGCATTGTCTATTTCGTCCATTTAAAAAACCTCAGGCAACACCGTAGACGAACAGTTATCAAGCGTGTGCTTGTGCTGGCCTTAACTACCTTTGAGTGCAAAGTCAGCACTCCACTGAAGAAAAGTGAACTCTAACGCCAGTACGAGCTGTTTTTTAATCTCCATATTGTGACCATGAAGAACAGGAATTCCGTTAAAAATGAGGAAGTGTCAGCGTGAGTTAGATAACCCTTTGGGAATCTTAGATGTCTCAAAAAGAGCGCCTAATCGTACTCTTCGTTTTAGAGAGAAGAGGTTCAGACTTCTAGGTCTATTTTCATAGTCTAGCATTATAATACTGGGAAAGAATCTTGTGAAACAACGAGTATCGGGATATCATTTATAAGAAAGGGGGACCATGCTCGTATACAGCATTCCAAGTGAGAACGTACAAACATTTTAGAGTAGCACAAGAACTTCTAGCATCTTGAACATGAAAGTCATTCTAAACTGATATAAGGCCCCATTTGTCTTCCGTATTATTACCAATATGAATGATTATCACAATATCTTCAGTCATTTCAACCCAGAAGTCCCTCATTTCTGGCAACCTCTCTATTTCTTTCCTGGATCCATCCTCATCCATCTGCCTTGGTGGCGCTAAGGTGTCATCCGAATGCAGCTGCTCGCATTCCTCTATGTTTAGCGGAAGTTCTCACTTGATTGTCTAGTGACAGATTCTATCATGTCCGCTTTGTATCATCATCATCATCACAGCCATGAGCCTGACCAAAAGGTACTGTGGCTCGGGCCGCCGCTCACCTCAACAGT
>LUCH01017674.1:0-28447 GCA_013368495.1 Paragonimus heterotremus
AAACGAGCTTGTTCGCTACACTGTTGTTTTCTGATGACTACTAAACTTGTTAGTGAATTAATTTTGTGGTCCTACGTTTCGATTACTTCCAATAATGTTCGTTTCGTCGTCACATATGTTTGATACAGTTAGACAGACATCGGGTCCTTGATTTCAATCATCCGGTTAGTAGTTCGTTAATGAATAAGTAAATGTTACAGTAGAAGTTTCGAAAGTCTGTTGTGCCACACATTCTTAAACAGGTACTCCGTAACCGTCCTTGGTTCCTGTTCAAACTGATCACCAATCCCAGTCTAAGTGAGATTTAAACTAGCGATACTGTTTTACTGAGCCAACCTTGTTCGTTAGAGCGCCGGTCGATTTGAAGATGTTCACGCATCTCATGTAATTCCCATTCACTTGTTCGTCCTCTGTGGGACTGTGTTCAGAGCAAAGCTATGGCTTCGTTAACAGCCCGTCTACAACTTTCCATGTTCGGTTTAAACCATTCTGCAGAAGTTCTGTTTGTATTTATTTACTCACATGTGAACTTTGAGAAATGAGGATCTTTCATGAAGTACAGGTGGCTAGAAGGTCGGTTTGACTGGATGAGGCCAAACAACTTAGCGTAAGACGTATCCCGTTAGACAGTTCACCACAAATGATTAATCATATAGATTTTGGCGAGACGATTCGGTTAGGTACTGGAACAATGTGACTATCATCAGAAAAGGCATGCTAGATTATGCGTATGACGTATACCGTTAACTAAGAACAGTCATCTTTGGTAGTGCTCATCTGTTTTCGACGATCCATTTGGACGAGCGTCTTTCCAAGCAATTAGACTATCATCAATCCGCATGTGCCTGTGGGCAACTATGCAAGTTTGAGGTAGGCTAACAATGTTACTTAAGATATCCTGCAAAATGGCATTTCGATCGCACCTAGTTAGTTACTTTTGCAAAATTCACATGCACCTTTTATCCAGTCATGTCGGAGGCAGTCGGTCAGGTGACCAAAGTGGAAACAGAAGAGTATAACTGAAGCGTGTTCACTGATAAGGAACATGAATTTGATGCAATTTAACGGGATTGTTGCGGGTCAAAACGGTAATGCGAGTCCAGAAAGAGTAAGTTACAGATAGAAAATCCAGAGATCAAACGGGGAGAGTGAGAGGTGGTTCGAAAATGCGTACAAACCGAACACGAGTTAAGAGAACGTATACCGACTAACATTATATATATATATATATATCAGTGCTGCTAACCAGCACTAATAGCATGGTTTTATAAGATGTCGAGAACATGCTCCAAAGATGGACTACAGTCCGATCAAACTATTTGTTGGCACAAATTAACTTTTGTGAGAATAACCCTCGTGGAAGTGTTTGTGTAGGCAGGTAGTATCAGGAGTCCCTGTAATGGCGATCTTTTGATAAACATTTCTAGTAAGGTTATCTGCGCTGTGCCTAAATCTGCAAGTAATGATACGAAGCCGGGCTTACTTTTGCAAACTGCAGACCACGTTTACTCTCCATCACTTAGCGAACTCCTGTGCTTTCTGTCGGTCAGTATATTCATAGCATTTCTTGCAGTTGTGAAACTATTTCTATTGGTAAAACATTACGAATGCATGTAACAGGAAATGAGGCCTGCTGTATTACATTACTTGTGAGTGACGCCCATCATCAACCTCATCAGCTACAATAATAAACAAGTGGTTTACACTGACACATGCACGGGGAACCATTTCAAAGTGTCTACTGATCAAGGACCAAAAACACAAGTTCAATTGTTTGTTCTGTTGTGGTGACTGCAAATATCACTGTAACGAACGGTATTGATTAATTGATGGCAGTCTGCGCTATCCGCTCGAAGACACTATTTGCATGATTTGGAATTAGTTACGACTCGTCTTTTTATGTAAATGTCAGAAGCAGGACACACTTCATCCGGTTGCATTGTTGTTCTTCGGCGCCCGTGTGGAATTGGATGCTTTTTTTGAAAACTTCAATCGTTCACGTCACTAAATGCTGAGAGTATACCATTTATGCCAGGCTTTTACATTCCACCATTTTAGTATTCAAAGAAATTGCTTGCTAAAACTGCATCGTTATCTTGTTTTACAGGTAGATTCAGAGTTGAATAACTTCGATTATCTTCTGCTGACAATAATCAGACATGACAAACTCGTATTAAATCTCGCACTAGTCGGTTTAACCTAAACTGACCTGTTTTTGAAGGAGTCATACAAGGTGTATCACTGTTCACAATAATTTCTATTGCTTGTAGTTATGAATCGAAAATGGAACTAGCCGGCTCATGTCAGCCTTGAAAGGCTGATGAATTCCTGACCGACGTTGGAAGACCACTCGGTCAATACAGAATGGGGCTTTATAAATGGTTTTGATTTAGCTGATCGCTGTTGACAATGGCTGTAGCTACTTTATTTAATCTTATCTTGTTTGTTTCATTTTTCGTTTGATAATGTTTCTTGTAGCATATTGTTCATTACAGCTGCGTTAAACGGTGAATCAAACCACAATCCTTACGACCAGGCCCATAACTGTTATGGACAATGTCTGACGGTAGTTGTTCATCCTGTCTATCACCGATCTTTGCGCGTTTTCTTTTTATTTTACATACCTTGAGTATCACTTTATGGTGGTTCATAAAGTTTGCAGTTTTGAGATCTAATGTCCTGAAACATACCGTCAGCTTGCTGTGTTAGCTCCCAGTTGGACACAATATAATTATTCGGCCACTGAAACAAGCACACTCAACTGGAAGTATACATCCAAGTGCATAATTATCTTGAAGTAATAAATCTGTCTCATGATGGTTTGCTCTTCGACTTAATGTCGAACTGTCACACTCAGGCCAAAGTTGAACGTAACTTAATATAACCACTTAATGTCACAGTGCATATTTGAGATCAGACATTTCGATTGAAACTAGTGGGCGACACCACCATTTTCCGCCCATCATTTTTAAATGGACAACCTTTACGGCAGTCGTTGAATGTTCCTTGTTGTCTCCCTAATGGGAGTTTTTCCCGTTATGTGTTGAGTTCAATAAGGTAGCTTGCACTGCAGTAGATTGGAAGCTACCATGTCTCGGTATATCAGAATAGTACCTTCAGATGTCTTGTCTTGTTAGTCGATTTTTGGGGTTACAACATTGCTCTCTGATTCATTTGAACAATCTTGTTCTACTAGTTTGGTTACGGTACAGATCCACTTTTGTTGATCAGACATGTGTGTTATGATGCTGGTTTGACCGTTTCATACCTTCTACTTTAACAGTATAAACGTCCTTCACGTATTAGGACGTTTTGTAATTTCCAGTTCTATGTTCAGTTTGAAACACTGAGTTCCCTTTAACCACTTCATTAGAGCAGAAAGAAGACATATATTGCGATATGTTAACGTTTCATTTCATTTCATTCATCAGTCGCAAACGTAAAACACGCAAGTTATGTACATCATACAGATAAGGACAGAAAGGGATTAGACACACATGCTATTAGCTTTTTGTGAAGCGATGCTCATCCGAACTTACCAGCCGAGGTTGTGTGCACAGAAGTGGTTGAGGCAACCTATCGGGTTGCCATGGTCGTGATTACGTAATACTTGGTGTGCTTGTATGCCTGTCTAATCCCTGTTTGTCCTTATCTATATGATGTATACAACTTGCATGTTTTACGTTTGCGACTGATGAGAGAAAATGAAATGTTAACATATCGTAATATATGTCTTTTTTCTGCTCTAATGAAATCTGTGTTCAGTGTTTGAGTTTAACTAACGTTTTTCTTTATGCCTAAGGCCATGACCTGTGGCGTTGACTTTCAATTATTGTGTCATGAGAGTCACCCAGTTACATGTCGCACAAGGCGATTGCCAATCGTATAATGTATTGGGTGTTTAAACACAAGTTCATATGAAATTCTACCATCAAATCTGTTGAAAAACCTGATTTCAAATAGGCGCGACCGTCTTGTTGGGTGATTGTATCGACTTCCAACAATGTGCAGAGTAGGTGCATTGGTTTGTATGCGCGCGTTTGCGTAGTATGATTTGTGTACGTGAAATGCGTTCGAACACCGAGCGTGACATTCGATTTCAGTTTGGTGCTGACGGTAGACTGATTTATTGGTGAGGGAAGTCTCCGTGTGCTACGAGGAAAATAAACAAGGCATTTTGTCAGTTAATGAATGGTCATTTGCCAAATGTCAACACGTATGTACCAAAGCCAAACTTAGGAGCTTTTGAGCGCGAGATTCAATTGACTTGCATAGGTTTAGTGATGTCACATGTCAGATTGATCTTATATGAGAGCACTTATGAAGTTTGCGGTGATTTCCGTGAGAATGCATGTTGCAGATGGTTTTCATTATTTCTACGTGAAGGATGGCATGAATGTATTCGTTTAGCTTATTGTTACTTGAGGCATAGTCACCTCTGTCTGTTTTGTCACGCAGTGGCTGCGCTGTGTGACTGTCTAGATCATCAGCATGTTTGTCCTGTTTTTCAGTGTCAAAAGAGGCAACTTCACCAAGACAGTTGCGTATTCCAAGCAACTTGATCGCAACCTCAGAGGTTAATCTGAAATTAACTGGACTTTGTTTACATACAGTTCTGTAGATAATCCAACTCGATTGCTGATGTTCTGAACACTGGAGAATTTACAATAATTCGTCGAAAATTATTTTCTCGTTAATATTACATGAGGCAGTCCATTTGAATTCCACTTCAAATCGTGTTCAAATGGTTGGTACCAGAGGGGAAATCTGAAGGACTAGTTTTCACAAATGCTTATTGCAAGTTGGAATGAAAATTCATAATCCTTTGAGCACAAATTTTGTAATGATCGTGCCCAGAGCCAATATTTTCAACTTACACGTACTCTTCAACTGTTTGGTTAATTACTCTCTATCTTTGGGACCGGTTGTGTTGCGAAATTAATCCACTTTCTCAATCGCGTTAAACATGACATAGATATGGCATCATTCATGCTATCTTACACAATGAAGACGGGCAGGTGTTGAATAATACCGGTAGGTAGACAACCATGTAGTTAGGAAGGGTATATATGGTGATGAGTTTGGGAAAAAATTGATCCTTTACCGTTGGATAGTTTGAAAATGCAGTGAAAAATCACGTAGTACACTCTGTGAATGTTACAGTCAACTACCATACTATGCGAGGTGGATAAATGGAAATAAAACGTCACAGTTAACTTGTCGGCGAGTTTTACTGGTATTTCAGATTCTAGGCGGTAGACGAGGGCGTCGTGCTATTTTCCGTTTTTAACCGATGACGGCAAACGAAATGTGAACACATTGCAACATATGTATCCGTTCCGCCCTGATGAAGCTATTGGAGGGAATGCAGTGTTTCGGGTTTTTGAGACGAAGACTCGATGTCTCGGATGCACGAATATTCGATCGTTTATTATGACTACGAGGCAATACATCAATGCAACGGACACGTATTGACTTTTCGAGGAGTGTATTCGATTAGGTCCATTACTGGTCCGGTTCATCAACATGTGGTCAGTACAGAAATTAACAAAAGCTATGTCAATCTCATGTGGAGTAACTGGAGCAACTCGGGAAAAAATAGAAGGGTTTGTAAAAACTTATCGTCGCTGTGCCGTATGCGTCAGCGAAGCATCATGGCGTGTGAAGTTTGGAAATTTTCCCAGAATGCTGGATTCGTCGAAGTTTGTTTGGTATGATAGGGAATATTGAATTCGTTGAAACATATTTGTTTTATTTGTAGAAAGTCAGTTCTAAATTTGTCTTTATTCTACCTTTCGTTGTGTACAGTGCATCATGACGGCACATAAAATGTCGTTTTTTTTAAAATAGTTGTTGTTGCGCACCTGTTTGACACGCCTTCACATTCATCTGTACCCTATTGTTTTAATGAACTACCGTCCCATTGAGTGACGGTCACGTGGGAACTCGTTTCTGGTAATTTGAGTATCCGGTTAATTCACAGTCAAGACGAGCGAGCACATTTATTGTAATATTGTCAACAGTATCGTATAAACTCGATCGTCTTTCCTGATATACTTGGACACAAGATAGTGCCATTAACTAGACCGTCTGAATAAACGATATTGGAATTATGGATGACGCATTACAGATTGAATTATCCTAAACAAACTGGAGCGACCATACACAAAGGAACTTTCCACAAAACGAAAGCTAGAACTCCTTCTCCAGATCAGCCAGTATGAGTGTATTTCTTGGTGAGGGTTTCAATCACGTGCACAGTCTTTTTTCAACGCAGTTACAGTCAACGTGGTTACATAGGGCTTGTCTTTCGAGTTGAGGCGGCCTACTAGGATCAGTGACACAGTTAGGTTGGTGGGCAGTGGAACAAATCTAATAAAGCAGGGACTATATTTCTCGGTTGTTTGTTTGTAAAATGTAGACAGCATGGCGTTGTTTATTAAAGTCATATTTAACCCCAAACCCCTCTACGTATTGGGTGTACGGCAGTTGAAGGTCGGACACAACCGCTGATGTACCATTGTGGCTGATATCGAATCTATCCTTCTAAATATTGAATCAAAATGCTACAATTTCTACATCACAGTAAGTGGGGTTTGAACGTGTTGTAGCGGCCTGTTGACAGAAATCAAATGTTTCGATGGACGTGAAAAAAATGATGATTTCTATCACGAACAATGTTTTAGCTTCTGTACAATGAATAGCTCGTAACAATTGCTCAGCGAAAGAGCTGTATAAAAACGTTTATCAGGTCGTATAGTTAACGTTCCACCCACATACTACTTCTGTTTGTTTGTTCTATATTGACTAATCAAATTAATACGGTTTTTGTATGTTTGTGGATATGAACAAATAAAATCTACTACACAATGAACAGGGAATGTGGGAATGCTGTCCGTTGTGAGTCTTAATCATTTCAGTTTTGTTCTCTACTAAACCTCATTGATTCGCAAGGTTACACAAAAAAATTTTATGCGTTACTGAGGAGAGGAAAACTATTCTACCTAACCCAAAGAATTCATATTCCTGGCACAACTTTCGAATTCCTGCCATTGATGCACTTTGTTTAAACAAACTTACCTGCTTTGTAGTTATTATGTACCATTTGTAGGGCTTTCTCGGTGGTGATGAAATTGTTCACTTCGGCCTGATGGGCCGCGACGAGTCTATCTACCTGGACGAGAATCTCGTAATCCGGTACCGACAAATGTTCGCAATCCAGTCCCAAATGACGAGCGAGTAGCGCTCGGAAATCCAACAGCTGTATGGGAATTAGGGAGTACAATACAGTATTGGATTATTGATTTATCACTTAATCCAATTCATACCATGCCATACATTTTATCGATCCAACCCACTTTCATCGCCTTTTTCTGTCTGTGTTTAATACGGGGTGGCCAGATATATTGATTTACCTCAGGTGTTCACTATAATTACTTTAAGAGCTTCACAGTAATTCAAAAGCCTAGTCGCCATTGTATATTTACACCTATCTACAATATATCTGATTGTTGGTCTGTGGACTTTCTCTATGTGGGATCACTTGCGTTCGTTACAGGGATCTGTCATACAGCCTACATCTATGTAACCGAATCCCCATAAGATTTTACTGATACTTTCTGGCTACCATCATCATGTTCAACTTTGGACCGTACACGTGGTCGAGACAGTGAACCTGTGAAGAAATATAGGTGTGATGAAAAATTGACTAAAAAATCGAAGATTCATGAAGAGTAACAGTCATCAACCATATGGACGAAGGCTAACTATTAACCACAATACATTGCAGTGTCTGAGGGCGTTTCCGTCCAGCGTTGTAATTAAAGGTGAACCCCCAATAAAACAGGCGACACCCAATGATCTTGCTCGGTAGGACAGCCAAGGCATTTTATAGCCTGTGACCAAGTCGCCGCCTTCCAGTTTGCCACAGGTAAAAAGAACAGGAGCTTATAATAAAATAATTCATTCCAGTGAGAATTAAAGTCAATTGGAATCACAAAACCTTCAGTTTAACCCTAATATTACTAGTCTGTTTCTAGTAAATTGAAACTGATCTGGCAACTTATACAATTCCTCTTCTTGACAGAGTAGTCTTTGTTACTAAATTGGTACAACGTCCTCTGTCAACTTCAGCATGAACACAACAGTGAGTACGTCTGATAACAGCGGGAGGTGTGAAGATTTTAAAACCTGACATTAGATGGTCCCCATTAAGCAGTTAACGGCTCGAATTTGCATTTTAACATCTCATTAGAAGTCATGTTTTATACGTCATTTAGCCTCGTGAGATTATGTATTTAGAAGGCTGAACTTTCGTTGAGTGAAAATCTGATAGGTCCCCTGGGATTATCACATTCCGAGCCAGAACGTGAACAAAACGACCATATTTTTCAAAAAACAAATTACTTTGCTTTACTCTTTTCCTTATTGGTAGCTGCAATTCAGAAACGAGCTACCGTTTGCATGATTTGAAGGTTATTTGGCTAACTGTCTGAGTATTTGCATGTTCCGAAGGTAGAAATGTGTAACACATGTTCATCTCTCAGATTGTTATTCGAGACTTTTTACCATAATCAGCCACCCCCTTCATCAATTGCTACTGTTTCCACCTTTAAAATGTTTAGTAAGCTGATTTTCTTTAGCTTCATTGTATCGATTTCTTATGTGAACAGCGCAAGGTTCGGCTTGTTCGTTAATAATTCGTAGTGTGTTAGCATAATTTATTGCAGCGATTACCAAACCCATTTCTTTAAGTTCCGTACGTACAACAGAACAGATTATTGATTTCCACGTAGTTATTCAGTGATCCAGCATGCCACTGAAGTGTCGTAATATCAGTTGAATAATACACCCAGTGAATAAAGGTGGAAGTCGTGTACACTGTGTTTTTTGATGTAAGTAGATTGCAGATGATTTCGACTTGAATAAAAGTACAACCTAAAGTTTCGGTCACAGTCCGTCCAGATGTAGATGCTAAACGAATCGAAGACTCGATGTATAACAACAACGTTTACACAACGAGCATTTATGCAAGGAAAATTAGGCATTATAAGTAGTAAACTTAAGGCTATAAAAGCGTGTTGGACACGTTACGTATTTTGCTGAGACCGGTATTATCATACCATCCTAACTGATTGTGTGCAACACACCACTAAACCTTATTCGGATCCAGGCTATCGTTAATTATTCAACTGGCTAACAGCTCAGTTTACTCACCTGTTCTTCGGATCGTCGACTAGCTTCCAATGACTCGGTTGTACTTTTGAGTTCCTGCTGCAGCTGTTCTATTTGCTCCTGCAGTTTGCCTGTCTCAGTACTGTATCGTTTTTTGTAGTGTTCCAGTTCCAGCTGCATCTTGCGGTTGTTCTGTTTCTGTTCGTCATATGTGCGACTCAGCTCGTCCAACCGTGTTTGGGCTGTGCGCAGCGCTTTGCTGTGACTAATCTGGGTGAGCTGAAAATTAGAACGAACTTAAAGAGGACGGGACGCCATAACCTTAAGCCTAATATCTTGAGACATCACTGCCACCATCTGGATACACACAGCAAAAGGCGTTTTGTTTATGCAATCAGGATGTTTTTCAAAAAGGCATTGGGGTTATTTTGTAAAATGAATCGAGGGAAAATGAAGTTTTTCCCTATAGCAGGTTCACAATTAAGACCAATTTCCACTCTCATTACTAATGCGATTTCCAGTGTTATTAAGCTGTTCGGATATTGGACAAGCTAAATCGCGATTTTGAATGACGTTAATTGAATCCACTTGAAGGGTATGGATTTGCCTATGTTTTCGGCTAACTGAAGACCGATTCTTCTTAATATATTCCTGTGTGATATTTGGTGGAGTACACTACCATGACATATTTCAGCTTTTGTAGGGGGCAATAATTTTACTCCATGTTCAAGTTTACAAGCGCTGATTTTATTAAATGTTCTTACGTAGCTCTGATAGTCCCTAGTCAGATATATTGACATCATCATCCATTAATGCTCTGCGGCTGCAAAACTAGACTGTAGGCGGAAAATATATGCTATCCGTAATTGCTAGAGCACCATTGTCTGTGTTCAACTACATTGGTTGGATTCTTAACTGACAATTGACCTTTAAAAAGTGACAGTGATCAAGCTAGTTTATTTGTGCAATCTTTAGCACGCACAATTCGTTCATATACAAAGCACGCCATGCTGAACACCCTATCAATGTTACATCTGATTAGAGTGAAGTCCGAGATTGCTTGTCACAAGGGGCTGAAAACCGTTGGATGAACAATGTGACTCTAATCCTGGTATTCCGTAGAGCGGGTGATTGGAAACGTCAGTGAGGATGGTGGCTAATCGTTTTCCTTACATACTTTCCCTCGTTGTCAGGAATGTTTTTGAAATACGGACAATTAATCAAGCTGAACTGTGAAAATCGCAGATGTTGCTTTGTTCTCACTTAAAATTTTGCTATTTGTTTGCAAGATAAGGGTACTTTAATAACGAATATTTCAGTTTAGATGAATAATTTATTACCTAATTCCTTTATTTACTGCGTTTTTATTTCCACTGTATGACATTCTTTTTACGACTGTATATCAGTCAGCCACTGTTGCCAATTCGGTATGATCGTTCATCCGTGACTTAAACGCGACGAATGGATAAACAGTTCGACATGTGTGGACCTACTTTATCGTGACTGGATTCCAGCAGCCGAGCTTTTAAGAGGACAATCTCTTCACGCAGTTTATCCGCGTCTTCTCGTGTCTGCTGTAGTTGTTTAGCCAGTCGATTGCGCTCTTTCTCTGAAGCTGCCAGTGTGGTGGGCGTGTGGCTAGCGGGTGTGGTAGTTTGAAACCGATGTTCTTGTGCCTCCGACAGTCGACGTCGCATTATGGATATTTGCAATTCCATAGATTCAGAACGTTCCTTGGCCTGGTGTAGCTCACGCTGCAAACGCGAGATTTGCAGACGCTGTTTTGCTTGCTTCTCGGTGTCACCTTGCTGGAGTTGGTTGATACGAACTGAAATTTAAAAAAAAGGGGATTCACCACTGATTGCAGCACACTGTCATCTTTTGTCTACGTCTGAACAAACCGATGGTATTCAGCGCGTATCTGATTAGTATAATTCATTGCAACAGGCACCGTGCAGTGTGAAGGTTAAATGTTTCTGAACAGTAAAATATTTTATAACCTATGGCATTCCAGTGCAAAAGAACTTTTAGCAAAATCCTCAAACTGACCACTTAATTAGTCACACCCCAGTGTTTTCTCTCAACTCCAAACTAGATACGCTAGTAGGGAGTTTTTTTTAAATCGCGTAAAAATCCCCAGCGTAGTCATGAAAAATACAGTGTAGCGAACAAGCTCGTTTTCAGTGATTCATCATCAGGCTAAATACATCACATTTATATCTTTTTTTACTATGATAGTGTTAATTACTGGATGAATAACCAACTAAACTGAATACGGCAAAAGGGGAAGGGGTTAGATAGGAAGGAACAACAAAGAACAAACAACAGAAAAACCGCTTACTACATTTTGTTAGGCCGGAGATTGTCTGTATTCGAAGCACTCTATACTCAGTCGAGATGTTCTACTACTTCACGACTTCATGTGAAAACATCTAAATCCTGCACTAATTTCTGTTATGCAGACACGAACGTGAAAAGTGATCACGGCCGTTTTAGTTACCCAACAGATATTTTTCTCATGTGCACTGTTTCTTGATCTTATGGTTGAACGTTGTGGGTCACGACTCTGTAATTCTTCTCCGATGAACACGGACTAAATTTGCCTCATAATCTGACCAGAAATGGGGCGGCGAAAACACTAGCAACGCAAGGTAAGTTGAAGCTTTCTATATGGACATACATAGGATAGTGAATAGTAGCCGGTTTTTGTACTACATACGTTTGTCACATTTCTTCTTCGGGATGTGCAGCATTAAATAGAATACCGTAATTTTCAGGATGAGTAAAATTAAATGTACGGGTTCAGTCACCTTTAGAAGGAACACCTGATTACTGTTGTACAAACAGAAACAAAGTTTACTTTCTTACCCAGTAAAGTTTCCCCCAAAATTTCGTAATCGCTTTGTTCGATAGGTTCCTCAAACTTGGCTGCAAGAGCCAACTTGCATATCAAGTCCACCAACTGAAACAGAAAGAAGTCGAAGAATATGAGGCTTCATGTTAATGTGTCTGTTCGTTCGATACACGAGTGAGAGGTCTGAGACCCCTGAAACTGAATGGTTGTGAAAGAACTGGCAATTGGGCTATCACGACCTGTGCAAAAGATTTTGGTAATCATATGCACTACGGAAAACGCGTACACTAAAACTTCGAAGCCAGCACCCACCTTCTTATCAGAACCACTTTTTGCGTAACCGATTTGGTGTCCATTAAAATCTGTTAGGTTAGAGCTCAATAATAACATTACCTTTTTGTAATCATCACTCCCACTGAAAACAACTAGGCAAAGCACATACAAGCGTTAATCAGCCGAATTTTTGTACGAAACACAAACGCACTCAACGGAAATCTTCTGTGTTGAGTGGTTCAGCAAGAAGGAATGCCTCTAAACATGGGGTTGGCAAGTTTCCATTACGCCAATATAATCTGCCCACAGCATGAACCGCCGGCTGGCTGACCGTACATATTACAGTAGAACTCAGAGGCAAACACGCCATTTTATAAACGAACCAGCTTTGTATTTGTCCACCACTATTTAACGCTTCCGCCTGTACGCACTGCTTTAATATGTACGGTCATTTGAGCAGCTCATGTGCGTTCCCTTGGCTAAACAACGACCTGATCGTAAACGGTTGCTAGTTAATACTGATATGACACTGTTAAAAGAGATCGACGATTGTGCGTGCGAGTGTCAGCTATCAAACAAGTTCTTACGCAGTATCAGGTGTATTTACAAAGCTTACCAAAACATCTTGTAAACTGCGGAAACTAATGACAGCATCTCAGTGTTCACAAAATTTAATCGTGAGTTCCGCTAATGATAACGTTACATGGTGCTTGTTTCAATGCGCTCGGACTGTAAGTATGACTGGCACAGGTCTAATATCGTGAGTAAAATCAGTGTAGTACGCATCAGGAATCCGCCTGCAAGACTGTGAATCATCGAAAGAGTAACTACGTCAGTTCAGTGATAGACATAACACTTCTGGGAGAAACGTTAATGGGTAGAATGCAGAAGTCGAGATAGTTGGCAAAACAGAACGATGGTCGCAATATCTAACTCACTCTCTACTTGGTTTGTATAAAATAAACCGCAGATATCAGGTTTGGTACAGATTTGCACTTTTTATCGCAAAGCTAACAGTCTGTTGTGTATTTTCGGAATTTATCTATTGTGTAGCTACAAAGTGAAAAACGGATGTGTGTTGGAGTCTTCCCAATTCCACAATTACCTCTTCCCTAACATTACCCTACCTGGTGTCCTCAGCTATCCAGAACAGATAAACCTGACTGCATTTAGATCCGTTAATCGTTTGACAGTAACCACCGTGGGAATCGAGCTTATGTATTCGTGTTGAGTTTTATACAATACTCATGGTACGCCTACATGCCTGTAGGACTCTTGCAACAAGTTGGGCATCCGAATTGCACAATAACCATTATACTTTAAATGTTCCAGCATGTTCCTTAACAGTCGGTTGTCACAGTGGCAAGTTAAAGCATAGAGAATGTGTGCGATCTGTTAGAATAACCCTAATCAACTTGAAAGGAGCAGGATTCTAAATTCTTGACCTGTTTAAGTCTAATTTGAAGGCGTTATTTTATTGGATGCTTTACTTTAAACGAATAGTTTGCTATCCAGTAATCTGTCCTGAATTCGCCTTTACCTCCAATTTATCACACATGTTCGTATTATGGATTCGTGCCAATCCCACATCACAGTCGATACTGCTGAGCATTCCTCCTTGACAGATCGTTTATTCGTATGGAATGTATAAACCGTTCGGAGTACAATAATGCACCTTATCGAATTCATTGAAGAACCAGTTTCCGCAAGTTTACTGGCTGTTTTAATTCATGGACTTTCCTTATTTCTGCACTGTCTTTTTCCTATCTCCATATTTGTTAACTTACCATTTTATGAACTACCGTTAGAATCAGTAACATTTTTCAATGATCTCTGAAGAGGATACAGTAACTGTCTTCAGAAGTGAAGGTACCTGAGTCCTTGGTAATTCAATCATAACTGTTGTGAATTCAATGCTGCAGTAGTCAACAGAGTTGTTTCTCGAAAACATGACTGCAGTTAATATCACGGGCACGACAAAGATATGTACAACTGGTTAGTGCTATCAACAGCGTGACTCCAGTCTAATGGTTTGTCTCGAAATAAGGTGATTGAAGTTTCTACAGAAATGTAAAAACTACAATTACTTATGAGTGATATTCAATGTGTGAGAATCAAAGTATGTACTTGGTTTCGTTCCTGACGCAAGCCATCAATCGTCGTACCATCGGTAGCTCGCTGTATTTCCAACTGTTCTATTCTTTCCCGCGTGTAGTGTTCATTCTCGCGAGCTTTTGAGTTCGATGAATTCATTTGGGCAACTTTTTCCTGCAATTCTTGTACTTGCTAAATGTAAATGTACAGTTTGAACGAATGAAGATAAAATGCGTTATAAAAACTCAGGAGAATTATCGACGGGTTTTCCAAGTGAGAATATTTATGACCAGCTGAGAATCAGCCTATGGTTGGCATTTTTGTGGAGGGGAACTAATCAACTTAATCAATAGGAGAGTGCAGAATTAATTCTGAAAAGGAGGTCACGCACGATCTCTCCACTGTTTCTTTTTTCCTCCATGTTCAAGTTCCATGTACATGAGTAGCTTAAGCATACTTTATTGAAAAGTTTACTGTAACAATAAAGAGTTTGCTTATGCGAAACATGAAACAGAAATGATTGGAGAGACTGAGTTATTAGCATAGTCACGTAACAACAAAGCATTTTGTCAGGCCATCACTAAGCAGTATTGTGGGGCACGTATCTCTGTTCTTACTGGTAACTCTCAAGGTCTCTTGCTAACGTTCGTCATCAGCTCCTCACAGAAAAAAGCCGAGACCTGATTTCAATTATCATTTCAAATGTTTCGTCTCTCGGTTCTTTTTCTTCTACTTATGAATAGATTGGAAAACAAGACAAGATATACATTAAATTAACATGTTCGACTACTGGCATTGTCCGTGAAGTAAGCAGGATTATGGAGCGATAGACAACAGTGTCTATCTGCTAGAGATGCAAAATAAAACGGTCAGCGTTGGCCGTCAAAAGATTGTCGCAAGCACAGGCTACGAAAGCCCAAACTTATGTATGCTGGATAAAGTTGGAAGTCATGGCTAATCAGCCTAAGTATCACAAATTCAACGCTAGTTTTGGTTACCAACTATTTCTGACATTTTGTTCATTCATAACAGCTATGAACTTGATAGGAAAGTACTGTAAAAAAAAACGTAGGGGAAAAAATATTCGAATGGATAAAATAAAATTAAACAGAACAACTAGAAATGTTGTGGACACGACCACTTCATCGACCGTGGCCGGTGCACACCATGAGTACGGTTTCTGAAAACGGTTCAAGTGATCACAGAATCTTCAACCAAGTTGAAGAAACTCGTCCATTTTGTTAACAGAACAATCGGGATATATATGTTTCCTGATTGTCTCTTTGTCTGCTCACTCTTTAGTCTTACCCATGCGCTAGTCACAATAAAAAAAACGCTCCGATGACATGCAGAATTCTTGGCCCATTCGTCACAGAGTGTACAGTCTGGATACTCGACAAGCTGAGCGCGTATTAGACGCATTCCGAAAGGCACGCTGACGACCGATCGCCTCATTCACGTGGTCATAGCGTTTATGACCAAACTGGGGAAGACAGCGACTTTCAGACACAATTCATTGTTATCTTCGTTGTTAAAGAGCCACGTTTCCAAATCATGGGGTAAGAGAAAACATACACAAGGACACTCCACTTTTACTTTCGAACACAACTGGCTTGTTCTCAGTGCTACTTGTACCGCCTGAAACCGTCGCACATTAATAGTAACTGAGTTAATCTAGTGAAGTGTAGAATGGACTAAATGACAGTAATGAACTTCAGATTAGTCGTCAGGAGCGCGTGTGTGCACACGCAAACAAGTTCGTATTACCTTATAGTGACTGATGATGAAGACTTCCTAAACAAATTCTTATCATGACTAGCTCATTTTGGTACGCTTACAGTTCTACCCACAACCTTGTTAACGAACGTAGTCCAGAAAAAAATATAAGTGAGGAGCGAGTGAGCGAAATCCGCGGTCTCAAGCCAACGCAAGTAACTGGAGGACAGGCATCTTGAATGATGTATCTAGGATAAGCTCCGATTCCGTGAAAAACAAAAACGTCAGTACCATGAGATTACGGTTATCCTTCAATTCAAGACAGCTATGAACTTGATCAGAAAATAATTGAGCCCCCAAAACTGAGTGGAAACACTATCCGAGATGACATGTCGCGGTCAGTGGTGTGCATCCAAAATAATTCTAGTTTTTCTGTTTAACCTCGTTTAGTCAGCACACCAGACACCTGGTGAACACTAGTTTGCATTTGGGTTGTAAACCTTTTAACAGCAAACGAGATGGCATTATCAGTGCGTTATTGGTTTAGCGTATAGGTTTGGGCATGAAGTTTGGTTTTGGGTCTCAGATCAAAGTTAAAATGCAATAAAAAAGCAATCACTGGTAATTCAGGTCAGTGTTCAAAACAACAGAAAGTGACCAATCAGAAGGTTATTCCACTCCCGTTTGTAAGTGCAGACATCCTTGAAACTTCGCCAAACCTCATGCTCGAACCTACACGCTGAAACACTTACGCACTGATAACGTCATCGCGTTTAGTGATGAAATGTTTGCAATCAAAAAAATCTGAAGCTTGGCGAACAACCCAGTAACTAAATCATCAAATCCAGCTACGCAAAACATCACCACTGTTCCCAACTATCACAAACTAGTTGAGTTTTGTCCCATTTTTAGAGTACAGCCGTTACAAGGGAAACATAAATGAGTACTACTAGCACTACAACAACGGAGATGCTTGTCTCAACGAAAATATAAAAAATAGCACCTAACGTAATAAGATAGGTATTAGAATGGTTATATGTGAAGTAAAGAATCAACGGTCTCATGTAGGGAAACAGATTCCTTCCTGTTTAGTTGTGAAAACTGAATAAAGTTGTTTAACGAAATAATGACCACTAAAAACGAAAAAAATATTATGTCACTATGGTGAGTCAAGATTTTCGTCCAGTAAAATATTGAACAGGTGAGGAAACTTTTAGTAATAATATAGGTTGGTAATGTACTGTTTCAATTCTCGCTTACCATCCGACGAGTTTCCACCATCTCCATTAATTCTTGAATGCGTTCCCAAGTGAACGATAGAATTTCTGGCAAACTCTTTCCATCCAACTGTTCTAGCCAGCGATTGATATTATTTCTGTAAAGACGTAACAACACACATGATGTGTGCAATTTTGTTTCTAAACATATTGTATTTTAAGTCATTATTTAACATGTGTATTTTTGTAACGTTGCCCTTATGATTACAAACATACTGAATTGAAGAATACAAGTATACCTTACTTACTGGTCTACTATACAGATGTGTTGTAAAGAGATGGCTCAACTGTAAGTTAGTTCAACCGATGAATGAAGAAGCGCATACATTTTAAACAGATTTATCTGCACAGCACGCTCTACTTGACATAATCCCCACATAGTACTCATCGGTTTTATTCTTATAGTAGAGCACCCGAAAACGCTACCAAATAGTGTTAACCAAAGAAATTACATTAAGGACTTCCATTCTCATTACCGAAGCTCACTAGATTCATTTGGGGTAAAAATCCAGTACTTTCAAATCAGCCTGACGGCTTTGACAACTTTTATGACAATAGTAAAACAATCACTTATAAAGTTGCAAAAATCAGAGGAATCGGTGGCATTTAATAAGGCTACATGATTCAAGAAGTAACGGAAAGGTAGGATTAGATAAACTGCTTTCAATCACAACAAATTGAAGCCTCACTCCATCTACTTAACTGACCTGTGACCATAGAGGAACTATCGACTCTGACGGTACAACAGTTAGGCTGAGACAATTTTCAATCCAGTATTGAGCAGTGGTGTAGTTTCTATCGTTTGTTGTGATTAATGTTTCTGCTGAGTTCATGGGGTCCATCGTCATCTCAGAAGCCACGTTAATGAAACCCTCATAAGGAGATGGAAGTATCACAATAGTTGAGCATACCACGGTTACTTCCGCGGGTTGCTTCCGTGTCCCCTGGTTTCATTCCTTCAACCGGTTCGGCCTTTCAGAAAGTTCATTATGTTGGTTCAGTCACCACGGCGTACCCAATTCGTGTCATTGTTTCACTTCAAGAATTATTCAGTCCATTGGATTTTTTAATTATCTGACTTCACCATAAATGTATCTTGTTCATTTCAATTCGTGTCGTCTCTTTATGAAAGGACAAACACCGTGTTCCAGTAGACCTTATGAAATATTTCTTATCGGCATGTTGTTTGTCAGCTCTCAGAATTTGTTGTACGCTGACCTTGAGATCACCTGGTTTGTTCCGTTTATCTTGTACGGTTATGGTATCGAGCTCGTGAAACTGAGAATACTAGAAGCCAATAAAATATACGTTGATAAACCTTCTTCAAAATTACGGACAGACCTTGGTGAAAAGTGGTGAGGGGCAATGTTTCAATAACTGCCGTTTATTGGCGTAAAAAGCATATTCTTCAAGAAATGCTGTTTCGAACTTCGCTGGGAACCTGTCCTTAAATCAGTGCCTAGTATTCGATTGTTCTGCCTGTTACAGAACGTTTCGTTGGTCGGATTTATCCGGAAATCTCCTGTATAGTTTACCAGCTGCAACATTACAAACAGGAACTTATGTAAAACAGTCCTTTCAATATTAATCGGACGCAATGTGACCCTACAAATCAACCAGGGAAGGAAACTACAGAGTTTGGGATTTTACTGAGACAACATTTTGTCATTTCTGTGTGAACAAGTGAAAATAGTTCAGGTAGTTGGTGACTCAGGTACTTTTAGAATAAATTTGTCCACTGCAATTTTAATGATCGGGACAAGGAGCTTACTGGAATGGAAACACTTGCGAAGCTTTCAGCTACATTTTGTGTGCAGGAGGTAACTAATTACGAAGATGAAGTCTGCCGGTTTCAACAGTGTTTTTCTTGGCATCCAGCAACATTAAGCATTAAAAACAACAAAAGCACTATCGTATTCCACAAGTTTTGAACACTTCCAGTCCAACAAGACGTAATCCGTTGATGTTATTTTACCTTTCTGTCTAATATCACATCCTATCTTGCTTGACTCTAATATGCATACGTTTGTTTGTTAAAAGATATAGATATGCGTCCAACTGGCAGCTAGATCTCCAGAGCTTTCTGACGAGTATGCAGAAGTATATGTACAAGTATTTAAAAGTATACCTTATTCAAGGTGTCCATGATTGTACCTAACTACGATCAGGCAAAATCATTTTTATTGGCCTAACAAATGGCAACTTCCTTATATTACTGTGCCCTCGGGTGAGGAAAACCGGACTGTTTTCCGGCAGTTGTTTAATGCTTGACGCTCTGTATACACTAAGATAATAGATTTCCACTTTAGACAATGAAAACAAAGATCTTCGAGTGTTTTCGCAAATATTGTATGCGTACCATATATGTTATGTTGGATTTTTTTTAAACGTGGGTTCCTAATGTGGTCATACGGTTGATTATCACCAGTTTGCGTACTTTCGCTGGTGGACCATTAGCGTTAAACTCAGTGAAATTTGGCACCGTGAAAGAAGACAATATTTTATAATATTTCCTTTTCTTCACGTTTTCCACATCAGGTGCCCAGCAGACATTCACATAAAGTGTTAAAATTGTGAATTCCTAAAAAAAATGCAGTTAACCACTTGCAGTCAGATTAAAACGTGCGTATCGGTCTATGAGGTACTTTCCGTCAGTCTAGACTTCATCATTAGGTTTTTTAGATAGGTGAAAACGAAGTTTAAAAAGTCAATTTTCAAGATAATGAATTCGTGTTTTTACTCATTGGTCGTCAGCTGACATACAATTACTAATCCCGTGGTCAGCTGACATAAACTGTCGAGTTATCCACTAAGGGTTGAATTATTCTCACCAGTTGTGATGCTAGCGAACCATACAGTTCACACGTGGAGACATGAAGAAAGAAAGCAGATAAATGGGCTCAGTCGGATGAACGTTACAAACGCCTAATTAGTATGTTAGCGAAGTGAGTGCGGGTAATGTAGAAATGCTCGAAAAGCTTGAGGTAAGGTGTTGTGTTCTTGCTCTAACTTGCAAGTTAGCTGTTTTGTTTGTCAGTTTTTGATACCTTGATGTTGCAGGCTTCGAGACAAAGGCAGTAGTAGAAATTAAAAGTCCTCCATATTCCGCCTTTTTCCGATTAACTATGGCTTATTTTTCTTCGTATGTTTGTATTAGCTTCAACCACTGAGTTAACGCTGCCGAAGATGATGACGTTGAGAGTATGAGGTTTGTAAAAACGTGTTTCGGGAAACTTGTGCTTGCAGTTCGGATGCAAACAAAAATTCTTTTCGGCACCTCTCTTTTATTGTAATTCAGCTAATCCTATTGTACATCACATTAAACTACAAGTTATTTGTGAGTAATTTGTGTCTTAAGTCACTGCACAAAAGCCTAAATGAATTCTGGCCTTGCTTGCCAGTAAATTGTAAGCCAATAATCTTCAAACAGAAGTGTTCGTTCATCCTAGCTGTTCTTCTTGTCTTCACAGCCTTTGTTTGTGTACTTAGTTTGGTTGTGGCTTCATCTTGGGTATTTTATGTTGAATGTTCCTCGTTAAGAAGTTGCCGGAAGTACACTGTCAGTGTGACATTTTTTGTCACTCATCAGTACTCGGCGAACCTCAATCACATATCCCGTTGCTATTAACAACAGATGTTGAAGTTAGACAGTAACAATTTATTTGCCAGTCAATGTTAAGAAGTTGGTTAACTGAAACACATTAGAAAAACCGCTTACAAATGAGGTATTTTAATTTTCAGAATATTCATTTATGTCTGAACAAAAAGTAATAACTCGACCTGACTTGATGTGAACTCACAAGAACGTGTGAATCGCCTGTATGTCTTCTTTGCTCAGGCTCCGTACTTCTGTGACCAAACACGCATGCGAATCCGTGGCTTCACTGGCACATTGTTGTGATTTTGTTCCCGGTGCAGAGTCGAGCAACAAGGTTAACTTCCGTTCGCGTTCATCAGCCTCAGTTCGGGCTGTCTGCAGGGCGACAGTGAGTTGTTTGACCCGGTCGCTCAGTAAACAAGCCCGTCCTTCACTTTGCTCATAGATTGCTTGAAACCTTTGCAGTTCCTTTTTCAGTGGCAGGCAGGATAAGGTGGTTTTAGTAATGGGATAACTATTCGATCGCGTTAATCCAACTCACATTATGACAGTTTTGTAAAACCAAAAAGAATTTCACTAATCCACTAACATCTCGAACTAATGAAACTGTAAATAGGTTATTCACCTATCTTAAGTCATCTGTAAATACGAGTATAAACCTTTGAGAGAGTAGACAGCCAACTATGCCAGTAAGCAGAGTGAATGTCTTGCAGGCCCTTGTTCAGTAGTATGATGTGGATTCTAAGGTAAAGGCTCATTGACTCTCTGGAGTGCTTCCAAACATTCAGTGGTCACACTTAACTCTGTACACGGATAAGTACCGGTTCTACGTCTGTCGTGTTAACTAACATTGATCAAAATGACGTTTTATATGGAAACCATGCAGGATAAATGCCAATTCTGTGGCCGAAATATATACAGTTGGGATATTATGCACGTAAGTATTTTACGCCCCAATTTAGATTCAACAATTTTCTAATGCATTTATCTCATTCTTAGTTTAGTCACAGTAGTAATGCTAGCGATTATGCTGGTATGACATTTGTCTGTTTGGTGGGTGTGGTCGTGAATTTATTGATTGCCTTTGATTTGTAAGTTTCCAATGATGAACTGTATTTATTCAATGTTTGTGGTGTTTATCTTGAGCTGTGTTATGTGCTGACAAGTTTATAACTGCTGCATACGGAGCAAACTGGGAACCCGACAAGTGGGTCGTACTTCATTGCCTACATGGTAGGATACATTTAACCTTCGGCTGAAAAAAGTTGGCAACCGTACGTCTTTAGGACTATTTGTAGAATTTCCGTGCACCGTACACAGATGAGTTGATACTGGGGTTAGTAAAACACATGAGATACACCTGCTCTGAACTGAAACTGCAGATGATGATGTTTCACTTCTGATTCGTAGACAAATCATACAATCCATCTATTGTCTTTTCAGATTATCCCACAACTAACTGACTCATACGGTCTGAAGAATCTTTCTTCCTAAATAAAATTGTTAGCCATGACCATTACCAGTAAGTTCTGAGTGTTCTCATGTTGCCAGGAAATTAAATGACCTTAATCTGTTGCAAGCTCATCCCAGTGAATCAGTTTCTCAACTTTCGATTTTAACCCCAGTGTTGAAATGGGACAGCTGAACACTTGACCTGTCCTTCTCTGACCCAGCGACTCTGCATGTGAACAGGTACGACACGTGCTTGTCCGCTCAAGGAATTATAGCTCCTATGAGTTTGTTGTGCAGATTATGTGTACGCCCACTCACATGTGTTCCTTTCAAATCAGTTTATTGGTTTTCTACCTAGTTGCGCTTGTCGTGCACAATATAGTTTTATTACTGTCCGGTTATGACACAACACGATCAACCTGAACGAGAACGAAGCACGAGTCCATCGAATTGTTTGCCTGGTTTACGGTTAGTTGAACAATGTAACATCTAGTAAGTATCTTTTGGGTATAAGCCTCTGCTGTCGTTCACAATTAAGTGAGGCACAGAGGTCATCTTGAGGTTCTTTTAACTCAGTGGCTACCTCAGCATCTCATCAATTCACTTCCATTCCTTACGGCTGGAAAACTTGACTTATTCGTTGTTATCACAAGTGTATTTGCGGAATAGCACCTGTGTTGTAGGTGTGCTTCATGAGAAATGATGCAGATCGCTGGCGTATTTTCAGAATAGATAAACCTAGCATGTTTATAAGTGCATGGATCTCACTGAACTGGTGTTGGTAGCCCGGATACATTTTGAGAATACCAACCAATTTCTTGATGCTCTGTGCAATTTCCCCCTCACTAGATTTTCAACTAATAAAGTGAGGAATTTCTACCTCCTAGATTTGCTGAAATAACAAATCCAATCTGCTGCTGAACAGGTCTTCACAGTTAATCAGAAACATAGTCACTGAAGATAATGCATTGACGATTTTCGTTACTTTTTACACCCTATTCATCTTCTTTTCTGCTGTGCCACCTAGACCTGCTGTATAGTAATAGGGATTGATATATATGTACCACACCCTTTTGAAGGACAAGTCAGTTCTAACACACCGTCCAAATATGGGCGCGCTTCCAGAAGAGCTTTGCGGTGAATCCTCGTTTGCTGAAGTAAACGTTCTAATATCGTAAGCAATGAATATCGGATTCATTCCTTCAGGTGCACAGACAAATTGCATCGTTTTCTTTGGTTGTTGACTTTTACAAGCTATCAACGATTCAACTTTAACAAATTGATAGACCCTGCCACTGAAATTGTACAGAGCGCCACACCCAAATGAGTAATCATTTATCATAATTAAAATCGTCTCACTTCTTCTGCTTTCAATGCTTTGGAGAGTGCAACTTCCTTTTCTTTCTGATGTTTGTTCAATTCGCCTGACAGTCGCATAATAGTCTCACGTGAGGCCCGCTGTTCGAATTCATAGGCCTGTGCTGCGTCGGTCTTCAGGGCCAGTTGTGTTTGATTGGTGCAATGTGCATGAATCAGCTCTTTCAACTGTGACGGAGAAAAACACGATTGGGGAATCAGGATAATTGTGTGGGTGGTTATTTATTAGCCACTGTTCGACAGGAACATGAAACGCAATGATGTAGAAAACTTATTGGCAGTGTCTGAACCATTTGTTTCAAACGATGTCATATGGGCTGTTTATGGGGTAAATAAGAATTTCCGTCCATAACAGGACGACAGCCGATTTGAATTTATTTCTTTCCGCTTCCTTTTGGTTGAGGCAGACGAGAAGTGATCAGATAAAACTTTCGGAAGGGTGAAGTTATTTTTGTGATGAAGAGTGAATGCACAGGATGCCATAAAACAGCTTTTACGTTACCTCGCATTGCTCAAGGTTTGGTCAAAGACATTGCACGGGTTACTGATATCGTGCGATTGCGAATGTGCATGAATAGGCTCATCGGGCCACTTAACAAAAACGCAGGTCACGTGGAATTTTCTATTCACTTCAGCCTTTCCACAGGCACATGAAATGCTGCATAATATTTCACCAGGTAAATTGAGGTTCACAGTCAGCAAACTTATGAAGAATGGACATCACAAAATAGTCAAATAGTGATGACGTAATCAATGGGCTTACGGTCCACGCAAACAGCACAAAAGTGATTTATCAACGTGAGCAATGCCATCCGTACTGGAGAATCAGAGAAAGAAAAACAGCCTGTTCTCTTGTAAGTTCAAAATAAAACGCTTGGGAATGAGGCAAAAAGCGGTTTTGTTGAATTAGCTATGTCCAAAGTCAAAACAGCTGTTGGATTAGCCTTTCGTGCTTACATCCGATGTTGTTGATATTTTTAGCCTGTAGTTAATACAGGCATATGTTGCTGATCTAGATGTGATCTTTTCCTTCCCAAAAACAATGGCCAAAACGTACAACAATGTTTTTTTTTGTAAATTTCTCGTCCTGCGCTCTACATACCAAGAACTGCGAGTGTTGATAGACGGATATACAGTACCCTCCCCCATAACAAACGATATTGCCTGGGAAACAATTCGCGAGATACGAAATTTCTTTTCATTCAGATACTTCTGTTGGAGAAACACACCTCCAGAAACAGTACAGAAAACCCGCCTAGTGGTTTGAACTGGAACTTGTCCCCATTAGGAAGAAACAGTTTGGCAATGTTGTCAGACCTAAACCAGATAGACCACAGGTTGATTCAAAGGATAAACACTGAGGTACTGACTTAGTAACTGATACTGACGGCGTTCCTATCTTACTGTAATAAGTTATAGTTTGATGTACAATCGGCTAGTGTATCCAATCTGGAATGTATTAAGTATAAGTTATGGTCCATCAACTATTCCAAATCGAAGACTTTCAAATGGTCGCTGGATTTGCGAACGATAGTTTTAAGATACCTTTTGTAGAGTAGGCGCGCAGAATATACTGCGGATTTCTTTTTGTAGTCTCTGAAATAGTGACTCAGGTGACGCATTGGTAATATAGGAAAACAGCTCATCAGCCAGAAGACAAAAATATGTGAACAGTGAAGGACTGATTTTGACGTGGTTACTAAAACAACTATATATGAACGGCATTCCGTAAAAGTATAGTCTACCTCCTGTCGGCCTTCCTGAAGTGGTCTCAAAGTCGAATAAAATGGCGGTTGAGATGTCATTTTCGCAGTACAGAGTTTGTGGGTTTGAATCAAGATGATGTGCCTTCTGTCTAGATCTGAACTGTCTGACAACGTCCTAGCTACCGCATAATCTATTCTAATTACTTGCGATTCAGTTTGTCGTAAATAAACCCTCGTGTTGCAAACATACGATTTCGTTCACTAAACACACAGGTTTACGACCATAAACTGATGTCTGATTAGAGACTGGCTGATCACGAGACTAGTTAGGTGATTCCCCTCACATTTTACTGCACAGCTCTCATGAGTTTAGAAATTGTGAAGGACGGTGCGGGCCTGTGTTAACCCATGATGAGATCATGACATGCCATTACAAGGGCAACATTGTTCGAGCTCTGCAAAGTGAAGCTGAAATATAAACAGATACGGTTGACGGCATCCGTTACGTTAAACTACTATGACGATGGAACCGAATACTTTCAGGAACGGAAATAAGAAAACTGCAACAGTAAGAAATGAGAGAGTAAAAACGACATTGGGAATATAAGGCGAGGAGTACTGCAATATTAACGCACGTAATAGTGACCGTTATACAAGATTAGGAGAGGGGACGAATATAACAAAAATGTTAGGTAGAAAGCCAAACAAAATATTCATCGTGCAGTGCACCAAAAAGATGGAGAAAGAAATAAGTTGATGGCCGCAGCGACCTGAATTTCTTAAAAGGTGGGCGAGCGATTAAGCAAACGACGATGGTCGTCGGTTAATACGAACGAAAAAGTAGATAAAACAGATTCAGTTTACTTCAACCTAGGGTACTCGTCGTCTCTTCACTGATAGTTTACTATGAACATGTTGATGACCTCACAATCCGAGACAGCCACCGCGTTCGCTGCTGTATTCGTCACAACGCCATGCAGTCATGTCACCTTTGCGTACTGCACGCTTAAACCCACGCCTACATAAATGTCATTGAACGCCCACCCGCAGTGTATTCTTCCAAACGGGAAGTCCTTCCAAGATATCTACCCTATGTTACAACACGAAAGACTCACTTGGATAACATACCGGTATCTTAGCTTCTGACCACCAGGACCTCTCTTGCCAGCTTTCAGTTGCACATACAACATACTTAGGAATCAGTTTATTGTTCATCGGACACAGGTGTCCCAGCCAATGAAACTGGTTGAACATCAGCTTGTGTTCATTCCTGCCCGTATCCACCTGACGAAGTAACTCAGTGTTCGAAATCGTATCGGAGTACCAAATATGCAACACGCGTCTTATACATTGCAGATGGAAGCGGCTCAGATACAACACATTCCGTTGATACAATGTCTCGATTTCAATGCTGTGCAATAGCATAGACAACACTATTCAGTGATAGACAAGCAGCTAAGTTCCCACATTCCCGCTGCGATTCTCTCAGACACGTCTTTCAAGAAGTCTGTCTGCAGCAGTAGCCTTCGTCCCGAGAACCCGCAACTCGCGGCCCACTGATAGATCTGTCGACAGATTACTATTCAAGTGGCAGCTATCCGTAATGTCAATCGTTATATGGAGTGCAGGTGTAGGTCCAACACATCTACCCGAAGAAGGCTAAGAGACGAACAGTGTCTTACCTGTGTTGATATTCAGACCAAAGTTGGATGCCGCGGTAGCAAAAATCGTAGCCACTCGTTGAATATCATATTCGCTGCATGCAAACAGTGTACTATCATCGGCAAAGAAGAGTATAAGCATTGTCGAAATACGCAGCCGATTTGGGGTGCCGAGACGTCGAATATTCAACAGGCGGTCGTGCACACGTAATTCCGCTTGAATACCGTCCTCAGAGTTTTGGAGAGCAATTTTTGAGGTTGCGGTTACCTTTAAACTAAACAGGATTGGGACTAGGACACAGCCTTGCATCATGTAAGTGATAACTTCAAAACCGTCAGAGATCGGTGCACACGATTACATCCTCGTTGCCATACTCAAATGCAACAGTCTGAATAAATTGACGAACATAAACGACCATCCACACAGGCAACCCAAAGGAGTTTGTTTGGAAGGAGACAGCAGTACGACCGAGGAGCGATAATCATATGTCAACCAATTTAACATATATTGGCCCAGGATAGAATTCATACAGAATTTCTTGGTGCTAAAGACAGGCTTGTAACAGTGAACTGATGAAACCCTCGTTAATTTGGTCACCGTAACAGTGTGCATCAGTCTCATCCATTCTCTTTTGTTTAGGGCACAGGTCGGGTCACCGTCCTATAACAAATCAAACTTGGCTCACAACTGTTCCCTAATTTTGGCCTTGATCACACGCAATGCACTTGCGGGTGGGTTAAATAGAAGTGATTTCGGTATCAGTTTGAGCAGATTTCTACCTCGATATGCAGGCTCCTGAATAAACGGATCTAGATCTGCCTGGCGGGGCACACTATCGTCGAGTACTTCGATACGGTTGATGTTGGGATACGCCTTCATCCGCTTGTTCACTAGCGGCGGTCACTGGATGCAGTGTACACACACGCACGATCCTCTTCTGAACACATGACTTTTCAGCTCGGTTTCTGTTGTGATAAGCACTCAGATGAGTGTGGCACCGGATAAAGTTGGTGACAGTTATGCTTACCTCCGCACCCTTTAACAAACATACAATGGCGTGAATGCAGAACAGGTTAACACTAGTTTGATCAATTCGACAATGAATGCATTGTTGTCCGTGGCATGTCGTGAGCTGGAAAACAAAATACTCTCTCATTGCCTTGTCTGCCATGGTAATAATGCTAAAACTAAACGATGAAGCTCCCCTACAGTTATCAGGTGACCATCGAGGTATCTTTTTACAGTAATGAACGATAGACCTCCC